>CM053265.1:58154011-58236487 GCA_028583415.1 Protea cynaroides
GATTACCTTCAGATAAGGGTGTCAACGGGCCGGTCCGGATCAATTTCAATCCGGACTGAATCGGTGTCGGGTTTTATAAGTCCAATCCAAAACATGTTCATTAAGAGTTCGAGCTGGGTTGGGCTGCGCTGGACACAATAACAATCAGGCTGGTCCGGTGTCGGTTTGTTATCGGATTGGGTTTATTGAGATGATTTCGGACTGGTTCGGTCTGGACCGGGCTTATCAAGCTTATCGGGCCTATTTTATATGTAAGATATATGACCTATTTTATTATTTATATCTATAAAATTAGAATCATTCATTCTATATGCATGTAATTCAGTAAATTGTAATAATTAACATACTCTTTTCAACTATAGATTCATATAATCTTTCCGATCAAGAAATGAACTATAACAATGTAATATAATCCATCAAAATTTAAAACCATTAAAATTAAGAAACTAGGTCCGAATGGACCTTACCGGTGTTTGGGTTAGGTATTATTGGTTCGGGTTAGTTCGGGCTTCTTAACGGGCTGGTCTGGTTTGGTTTCGGTTTGGGCTGAAACGGTGTCAGGCTTTACAAGCCGAGACCGAAACATTTCCATTAAGATTCGGTCCAGGTTGGGTTCGGGTTATATCGGGCTGGCTCGGTCCGTGCTACCGGTCCGGACCCATTTTTGACACCTTACCTTCAGATTTCAAACGTCTTGAATCTGAAGAGTTTCATCCATTGGAGACTTATAAAACCCTGGGTTCTAGGGCTTACCTTTTTCACTTTCAATCATCTTGCTTTAACTTTGTTCAGTTTTCCTCTTCTACTCAGGAACTTGAAAACTTTCAGTCATCTTGCCAAGAAAACAAGTTTTACATTTTCTTGATTCTTTTTTACCATGTCTTCCAATCACAAACATGAAGTGAAAACAAATTCGAGGCCTCTGAGGAGGGTTCGGAGCACATTACAGTTGTTGTTTGGATGTAGGTAAGAAAAGGCCAGAATTGCCCCGTACTTCTAGAGTAGTAAAGAGTTCTTCAAACCTCCCGACCGCTGTGACATTTGCACAGCCTTCGTCTTATGAATTTTTCATTGCTGGGGTACCATCAAACCTAGGAAAAGTCCATTTGGATAAATTCATAAAAGAATTTAGAATCCCCAGTAGGTATATATGTCAGTTCCCTGGGAAATGTGAGGCTGCTTGTATGCCAAGTGTAAATGAGATAAGTAGTTATGAAGAGATGCTGAAGTCGGGCTTCCAACTTCCTATTCCCATAAAAGCCACTAGAATTCTTAAGGCTTATAAATTTGCCCCATCAAATTTCTACCAAATTCTTGGCTTTCCATTTACGCTTTTATTGCTTTCTTTTGACATCTTGGCCAAGTTCCCTTAGTTGACCTCTTCAAAATCCTCTTTCTTCTCAACTGTTTTTATGAACAACATAGTAAACACCCCACCGGCTGGTATTATTTTAACAAAAGGATGCACCGACCATCTTGGGTCATAAGAGATCTTCAATCTACAACTGGAGAGATAAATGTTTCCCCATCGACAAAAAAAAAGAGAATTATGCCAATTGACAACATTTGGAGCTTCCCTGATGTTCAATAAGTGAATAGAAAACCGAAGCTCTCCAAATACAACATGGATAGCTATAGATTTATGTCCCGGGGATAGACCATAAGCGACTGTGAACTCATGGACAATGACTTATTGAAGTCGCGTTGTCTTATAGATGGGGAAGACGGGTATGATGAATTCCCCGAAATCTACTTAGGAAGCCTTTAAGCTCTCAAAATTGTTGTTTCTAAGACTATACAAGCTGAGGCCAGCACACAAGCTGGCGTCTGGACATCTGCTGAAGTCGACGAGGCTGCTTAAGTCAGTGGATGGTTGAAACTGATGAGCCCACCAACTTTGATAAGACTTGGTCATCCTGCACTTTTATTTTTCTTTATCTTTGTATGTCGCCCTTGTTGCTGACTGTATTAACGTATCACACGATACCTGTAAGACCCGCACTCCATGAACCTCGTCTAACCTATGTTTTCGTGTCATGACAGGTTTTTCAATCATAACCGAACCCTAAGAGACGGTTGGATGACGAACTATAAGTCCAGGTATGAAAAATAGTTGAATCGGATGTATTTATGTTTTGCCCGGTCTGACTGGTTGAGACATACCGGTCTCATGAATAGTTCGACTGGTATGTCCGACCGGTCGGCCTGTTTCTAGGATTTTGAATTAAAAATGGACTCCAGTGGGTTCCACCTTTTAAATTCGATTATTGGAGACCTTCCATACATGAGAAAGACTCCAAACCTCTCTATATATTCTCCCTTACTCCTAGTTAGATCTCTTTTGACTCTCACAAACCCTAGAGACAAGAAGGAGATCTGAAGAGATTAAAGGAGCTTAAGTAAGGTCTGCAAAGGAGACTTCGTTGGAAGAAGAATGTCATTGTCGGTGAGTGCTTTTACCTTATTGTTCTTAAGGTTTGATTAGAATATGGTCAATACCATGGAAGGATGGGTATCGATCCGAAACTATATTTCATCGAAAAACCCTAAAACCTATGCGTAGGAATTTCTAAGTAATGGTTACAAGTATGTAGGGTAATGGATGGAGATGAATAAACTAATCCTAATATGTTGCTTAACCATAGAATGGTTTAAGAGAAACCCCAAAGGAAACCAAGTCAAGGATCGACGAAAGGAAGCTGGGTTAGACTCACGGACCTTGTTTTGTTGGAGTACCAGTGGCACATAAGTCTAACCGGACAAGCCACCAGTACCATTTAGGAAGTTTATCAGAGTTGTTTGGTTGGACATACCGGTCTGAGTACCTGTCTAACACTTTGCACCCTAATGTGCGACCAGTATGGGTGACTTTGAACTATTTTTCAATCTAGACTTGGTTCCAATCAATGTAAACCCTACAAACCTAATTCTAACTAGTTCTTATGGTTATCTAGGACATGTAGACAGCGAGGTTGGACTCTGTAATGCAGAGGAGACTTCTTATCAAGCATCAGGTAAGGGAATCCGACCCAAACCCTAATTTACTAATAACAGTAAAATGTTGTTAATTATTCTTGTATCTATGGCGTGATGGTTGTACATAATAACATGTTATCTTTACTTTCTGTTATTATATTTGTCCATACATACTCGCTATGCTAGGATTATGGGTTAGACATGTGAATATTTTCATTGGTATATGGAATGAGAAGGGCCTAGGGTCTTGGATCATCCCTCAGACTAGCACATTTTTGTATCACTACTATCTTAGCATGCTTGGTATGGGTAGGGTATCAGGGGGAGGACGTGGCATTGTGGTCTATGGCCTGGCCACCAGACTCGAGCCAATCTCTATGCCATAGGGAGTTGTGCTGGGATAGGGCCTTGGATACTGTGATGACATATAAGATTGGTTAGTGACAAACCCACTTGTAAGCCCTCACCAATAGGGGTGTAGGTATTGATACAGTGTGAGGTATCAGGGGGAGGACGTAGGATTATGGCTCAGCCTGACCACCAAACTCTAAAGCTATCTCTATACTAAAGTGAGTAATGTAGGGTAACAGCGGTGTGTGATCCGTTAGGCATGCTCACATTCTCGGGCATGGAGTTGTGGAGTGCAACCTATCCTTACCATAGCACTGTGCAAGTATACCAGACCAAATGTGAATGTTACTCATGCATATGACTTGTTGCATTGTCTGATTTTCTTATTGAACTAAGTTGTCAACTCACCTTTGTATATATACACCTTTTTTAGATGTTGATGTAGGCTACACTGTGGAGGATTACGTGGACGCTCCAGTATACGAAAGTGTGGCTGGTTTAGTTGTGCAAGCAGGGGTCAACAAGCATGATGAGTCATGTGAGTGCCACTTCTGTGTATACCTCTAGGATTCCTTTAGTCATTTTATTTTCATTTGGATTATAAACAACGTAATAAATAATTATTTACATTTTGGTACTTGAGATAACTTGGCTACTTTATTTATTTATCAATAGTAGCTCAGTTCATTTATGTTAAAACTTCCGTTGTAATTATTATGTTCTGATTATAGTTATGTGCAATGGTTTGTGTATGTGAACACGATCTTACTGAGATTCTAGTGTGAACTATTGGTTTATTGGCAGTTCACTCACACTTCTGGTTCAATTGAAATTAGGGTGTAACAATACCGTAACTGAAGGAGGAAATTGTTCACATGATACTGTAACTGAAGGAGGAAATTGTGGCTCCAACCACAAGCTAATAGAGTCCATCTCTATCCACGATAACTCACATGAGATAAAGGCCATGTAACCATGGGACTCTCACATGTGATATATAGAGTCCCACAGTGATAAACAACATACATGTATACAATTATACAAAGTCCATTCAAGTAACCTGCATGATCAAAAGTGTTGTTCAAAACCCAAGGGATTTATTGGATAGGCAGAGGGTTTCTCCTACTATTCTAGGAGGTAACCCAAGGGATCAGAATCCTAGTTCAATGAGAACTAGGAGTTCCATTAATAATATTGCAATTGTTGGTGGGTTCAGTAATCAGGTCGTTGGGGTTTCAGAGGGGGTTCAAGGCAAGCCAAGAGCTACATGTCACGACCCGTGACCCGCTCCGTCTACAAGGTCCATGGATGGACACATGGGTTGATAGGTTAAGCCCATATTCTAGAATTCTCTACACATTCCCTATACTTAGGCTTATGTGGGGTTCTCTAGAAACCTCCACACTTGTATAGAGTTTCTCTAGACTTTTCCTAAGGAGGTGGGAGTATTCTAGACTTTTATACTAGAATGTTCCCAACCGTTAGATTTATAACACTTGTACAAATCCTAACCATTCATTGTATCCCTTGGTGCCTATAAATAGGGAGGGCCTCATTTGGCCAAGGCACTCAAGCAAGCAAGCATTGTAAGAGTTCATTTGCAATACAAGTTCATCTTCCATAATTCTCTATTGTGTGCTCTCTTTCTTAGTAAGGGGTTAGGCTGACTTAGTGCTTCAAGAAGGGTTGCAAGCGACTAAGTGCCGCACGGTTGGCTTAGTTACACTAAGGCCGTGACAAGTGGTATCAGAGCGTGGTTACGAAGGAGACGCTTAAGCAACATCGTCACCATGTCTAGTGTGGAAGATCACAACGTGGAAGGAGAGCATGGTCGTGAAAGGGATGCTCATACCAACACAAGGAGCAAGCGGAGCAAGGACAAGTCCGTAGATATTGTGGCTGCCATGGAAGCGCGTCTAACTCGAGTGGAGTTAGCCATGGCCGACACTCAAGAGAGGGTCGATGTGTTAGAAGGGTGCGAGGAAGAACTCAAAGGTCGAGTGGATGAGCACGATGTGTCCTTACGCAACACCACAGACAGCCACAAGGGAGAGCTTGATGCCTTCAAAGCTCAAGTGTTGGAGATGATGGCAAACCTACAAGCATGCGTAGACGAGGTACGAGCCGATGTAAACCTATGCAAGAGGGCAATGGTTGGGGGAGCTACGACCTCAAGAGAGGCACCCAAAGTGGATGTGCCTAAACCTATGTCCTACGATGGACAACGAGATGCCCGAGAAATAGATAATTTCTTGTGGCACATGGAACAATACTTCAAAGCAATCTCCCTCGAAGACGAGCAGATGAAGGTACAAACTGCCATCCTTTATCTCAAAGACACAAAGAACTCTATGGTGGAGACGACGACACGGCGACATCGAAAGAGGTACGTGCACCATAGACACTTGGGATAGTTTCAAGAAGGAACTAAAGAAACAATTTTACCCCCGAGAATGCATCGTTCATGGCTAGAAGGAATCTTAAAAGGCTCAAACAGACGGGGTCTATCCGAGACTATGTGAAGGCATTCTCTACACTTATGCTAGATGTCCAGGATATGACCGAGGTAGACCTCTTGTTCAACTTCATGGAAGGTCTCCAAGGTTGGGCCGCACAAGAGTTACAACGACGGGGTGTGCAAGATATCTCCTCCGCCATAGCAGCGGCGGAGTCCATCGTTGAGTATAGGAGAGAAGATCCCCCAAAGCCCAAGAAGCCATATAGTGAGAAAGGTGGGGGAGCATCGACATCCAAAGAAACTTATCCTAAGGAAAGCATAGAAAAGACCTCATCATATAGAGAGAATAAGGCAAGGGATGACAAGAAGAGTGGATATCGACGGAAGACCGCTTGTTTCCTATGCGATGGTCCACACTGGGCTAGTCAGTGCCCTAAAAAGAAGGCTTTGACAGCCCTGCTCGAGAAAGGAGATGAAGAAGAGGAGGCTCATATGGGTTCGCTCCAATTGGCTGCTATCAAGGCCAAGACAAAGGAGGTCAAGGCCACGCCTTCACAAAAAGGCTTGATGTACGTGGAGGCACGCATCAACGGCAAGGCCACACATGCTATGGTTGATACGGGCGCAACCCACAACTTTGTCTCGACGGATGAGGCAAAGAGACTCGGTTTGAAGGTAACCAAGGAGACAGGATGGCTCAAGGCCGTCAACTCCCAAGCTCGACCCATCCATGGTGTGACTCGAGGGGTCGAGATGCACATCGGGACCTGGAAAGGCACTATAGATCTATCGGTGGTGCCCATGGATGACTTCCAAGTGGTGCTGGGCATGGACTTCCTAAGGAAGGTAAATGCAATTGCTATGCCTTCCATTAGCACCGTATGCATCATGGAAAATGGAGCTTCTTGCATGATTCCAACGGTTCAAGGAACCAAGGATGGCCCCAAACTACTATCGGCTATGCAGTTCGAGAAAGGGGTCAAGAAGGGGGAAATGACTTATCTCATTTGCTTGCGCTGCTCGACGAGAAGGAAGACAGGCCCATGGAAGTGTTGCCCGGGCCTATTGAGAAGGTCCTTAAGGAATTCAAGGATGTGATGCCGTCCGAGCTGCCTAAGAAACTTCCACCTAGGAGGGAGGTGGACCATGCTATCGAAGTTGGAACCCGGCGCCAAGCCACCCGCTAAGGCACCCTACCGCATGTCACCACCGAGTTGGAGGAGTTAAGGGCACAGCTAAAGGCCTTACTAGATGCAGGGTTCATTCGCCCATCTAAAGCTCCATATGGCGCACCGGTCCTCTTCCAACGAAAGCATGATGGTTCGTTGCGGTTATGCATCGACTACCGGGCCCTCAACAAGGTAACTATCAAGAACAAATATCCTATCCCTTTGATAGCCGACCTATTTGATCAACTTGGTGGAGCAAAGTATTTTTCCAAGCTAGATTTACGATCGGGATACCACCAAGTACGCATTGCGGAAGGGGATGAGCCTAAGACCACATGTGTGACACGCTATGGGGCGTACGAGTTCTTAGTCATGCCCTTTGGCCTCACTAACGCGCCAAGAACATTTTGTACACTCATGAACAAATTGTTCCACCCTTACCTAGACAGGTTCGTAGTCATTTACCTGGATGACATCGTCATATATAGCCATACTTTGGAGGAACATGTAGAACATTTGAAGATTGTCTTCAAGGTATTAAGGGACAACCAACTCTACGTGAAGAAGGAGAAATGTGCATTCGCCCAAGAGGAGGTAATGTTCCTTGGTCATAAGGTCGGGGTGGTACATTAGCTATGGATGATAGCAAGGTGCGAGCAATTAAAGAGTGGAGCGTCCCTACAAAAGTCACCGAGCTAAGATCTTTCCTTGGCTTGGTGAACTACTATAGACGGTTCATCAAGGGATATTCCGCAAGGGCAGCCCCTTTAACGGATCTTCTTAAGAAGAATACGGCATGGCGAGTGGTCGGATGCATGCCAAAAACGCCTTTGAAGAACTAAAGGAGGCGAGAATGGAAGATCCCGTGCTTGCCTTGCCCGACTATGGCAAGAACATTTGAAGTACACACCGATGCCTCCGACTTCGCTATTGGCGGGGTGTTGATGCAAGAAGGACACCCAATTGCCTACGAGACCGCAAAGCTCAATGACACCGAGCGACGCTATACGGTCCATGACAAGGAAATGGCTGCGGTAATACATTGTCTTAGGACATGGCGTCACTACTTACTTGGCTCAAGGTTCGTCGTAAAGACAGATAATGTAGCCACTAGCTATTTCCAGTCTCGAGAAAAAGCTAAGTCCCAAACAAGCTAGGTGGCAGGGATTTCTTGGCGGAGTTCGACTTTACCTTCGAGTACAAGCCTGGTAAAGTCAATTGTGTAGCCGATGCATTGAGTAGGAAGGCAGAATTAGCCTCTCTTAGCCAGTCAAATGGAGTATTGATAGACTTAATCAAAGAGGGGTTAGAGCACGACCCTATGGCTAAGAGCTTGACTAACCTCGCACGAGAAGGTAAGACACGACGCTTTTGGGAGAAGGACGGCTTGCTTTATGCCAAGAAGAGAAGGATCTATGTTCCTAAATGGCATAACTTACGGCGGAACCTTATCCGTGAGTGCCATGATACAAAGTGGGCTGGCCACCCGGGCACGCGGCGCACACGGGCACTACTAGAAGCCGCATATTACTGGCCTCAGATGCGGGATGACATAGAGGCCTACGTAAGGACCTGTCTTGTATGTCAACAAGACAAGGTAGAGCAACAACAACCGAGAGGTTTGCTAGAACCACTACCCACACCGGAAAGACCATGGGAAAGTGTATCTATGGACTTCATCAGTGCACTACCTACGTCGGAAGGATGTGGCTCTATAATGGTGGTTGTTGACAGATTCTCTAAGTATGCCACGTTTGTGGCAGCTCCTAGGGACTGTACCGCAGAGGAGGCAGCAAGGCTGTTCCTTAAGAACATAGTGAAGTATTGGGGTGTGCCACGCACGATCATTAGCGATCGAGACCCTCGCTTCACGGGAAAGTTCTGGACGGAGCTGTTCAAGTTGTTGGGTTCGGCTCTCCACTTTTCTACAAGTTTTCATCCACAGACTGATGGGCAGACCGAACGAGTCAACAACTTGTTAGAGATATACTTGAGGCACTTTGTGAGTGCCAACCAGAAAGACTGGGCCAAGCTGATTGATGTGGCTCAGTTCTCCTACAACCTTCAAAAGAGCGAGGCAACAAACCAAAGCCCGTTCGAACTAGCCACTGGACAACAACCTTTGACGCCACATACACTTATGACAGAATACACAGGGAGGAGCCCTTCGGCGTTCAAGGCTGCCAAGGAGTGGCATGAAAAGATGGACGTGGCCAAGTCTTACCTAGACAAAGCCACTAAGAAGATGAAGAAATGGGCCGACAAGGACAGACGACCAGAACACTTCATGGTAGGTGACTTGGTACTTGTAAAGCTCGTGTCACAGCAGTTCAAGTCCCTAAGGTCAGTGCACAAAGGGCTGGTTCGTCGGTATGAAGGGCCGTTTGAGATTCTAAGGAAGGTGGGCAAGGTATCCTATGAGGTAAAGCTCCCTCCCAAACTCAAAATTCATCCGGTTTTCCATGCAAGTATGTTAAAACCTTATCATGGAGACATGGAAGATCCGAGCCGTGGGACTTCTACTCGAGCACCAATGGGTGTGGTTACTTCCTATGAGAAGGAGGTTGAATGCATAATGGCGGATAGACTTATACGAAGACGAGGCGTTCCTCCTTATAGGGAGTACTTAGTCAAATGGAAGGGGCTACCAGAGAGCGAGACAAGCTGGGAACCATCAGATGCCCTTTGGCAGTTCCAAGACATGATACAAAAGTTCCATGAGGAAAATGCGACGAGGACGTCGCCAACTTAGGTGGGGGAGAATGTCACGACCCGTGACCCGCTCCGTCTACAAGGTCCATGGATGGACACATGGGTTGATAGGTTAAGCCCATATTCTAGAATTCTCTACACATTCCCTACACTTAGGCTTATGTGGGGTTCTCTAGAAACCTCCACACTTGTATAGAGTTTCTCTAGACTTTTCCTAAGGAGGTGGGAGTATTCTAGACTTTTATACTAGAATGTTCCCAACCGTTAGATTTATAACACTTGTACAAATCCTAACCATTCATTGTATCCCTTGGTGCCTATAAATAGGGAGGGCCTCATTTGGCCAAGGCACTCAAGCAAGCAAGCATTGTAAGAGTTCCTTTGCAATACAAGTTTATCTTCCATAATTCTCTATTGTGTGCTCTCTTTCTTAGTAAGGGGTTAGGCTGACTTAGTGCTTCAAGAAGGGTTGCAAGCGACTAAGTGCCGCACGGTTGGCTTAGTTACACTAAGGCCGTGACGTGATTGCGCATAAACCCCAAACCCCCCTCCCTTTTCTTTGTTTTTCTTTTTTTTTGTTTTTGGGGGGGGGGAAAATTTAAAGAATTATCAATCGCAACTAATAAAATCATTTTTTTTCTTTTTTGCTTTTAAGAGGGGATGTGCCCGGGAGGGGGGGAGAAAAAAAGGGCGAGGGGGCGAGGGGAGAAAAGGGTAAGAAAGTCGCTTCTAATGGTGTTGAAGCTTAGGGGTTGTCTGCAGCAAACTCAGCTTCTGCTAACGGTGATTGCTCTAATGGTACTCAAGCATCTACAGTAGCTGCTAGATCCTTTACGGATGTGGCAAGGGGGTTTCAAGATGCTTCGATAGAGGGATAGCTAAACCTACATCTGTAGTAGGTATTCTGAAAGTGATGATTCCCCAGGCAGCATATAAAGGCAATTAAAAAAAAATTGACTTTACATTGATAGGCCGTGTGGATTCTAGAGGTTTGTCAATACCTAATTTTGAGAAATCTTGTAAGCAACAATGGGGTAACATTGCTTTCGGTATGGTATCTTTGGGAAGAGGTTTTTCTACATTCAAATTTAATTTTGAGTGAGATAAGTTGTTTGTTTAGAGAAGGGGTTTAACTAAGATTGAAGGGAGAATTATGAAGTTTCAAACTTGGGAGCCTGACTTCAATGTTATGACCCAAGTATAACTAGGGTTTTGCAGTGGGTAAGGTTTCCAAACCTGCCTCATGACTACTAGGATCAGTCAGTATTGTTTGCCATTGCTCAGACAATTGATAGACCTATTGAAATGGATAAAAGGACACTAAGTGGTACCCTTGGACGGTATGCTAGGGTTCATGTGGAGGTGGAAAGGAATGCGCCACGCAAAAAAGAAATTCTTGTTGGGAAAATATACAAATCCACGAGTAAGGAGATGGTTTTCCAACAAGAAGTCATATATGAGGACCCACCCTCAAAGTGTACCAACTATCTCAAGATCGGTCATACAATAGATGAATGCAAGCTGAACACAAATAAGGAGGATGATGTGGTTATTCTCGAGGAGAGGAATTGTCCAATGAATGATGCAACTACTCATGGACATGAGGATCATGGAGAGGAGGCTGCTGCCAATGTTGGGGTGGAGAGGGAAAATGCAGATGTGCAACTACAGCAGGTAGCCAATGTTGAAAAGGATAGTGCTACTGATTTACTTGTCCAAGGTAGGGCCAGTCCTCAAAACCCTAATGTTACTGTGGAACTTTGTGCAAACCAGCCTTAGGCAGATGCCTCTGATGGAGATGTCAGTGGAAGTTTAGATGATAAAGGGACAGATTCATCTCATGAGGAGCAGGCTGAGGACCTAAATCAAGTACATGTTGCTTCTCCACCTGGATCAGCTTCAGAGAATGCTAGTACGGAGTTGATTTCTATAAGGAAAAGGAAATTGCAACGGTGAAAAACACTGAGGTGTTGCCTTTGTATTTATAGAGTTTTGGGAATACAAGAAATGATAAGATTACATACTCTGTCTTAGAGTTACAGACTGGATAAGTTTAATAACAGATTAGAAGACTCTAGATCTATAACAGCTGTGTTTGTTACAGGGGACTAACTAACTTTTGAATTTTGAATTGTTGCCGCCACGTCATCTGTGTCTTGCATATGATCTTCATGTTTATCTTCAATAACCCCCCTCAAACTGGTGTGTGGTTTGGAGCAAAGACCCAGTTTGATACACAATGTAGCAAATGCACTTTTGGTCAGAGGTTTCGAAAAAATATCTGCAAGTTGAGATGAGGATGGAATATATCTAGTTTGAACATGACCGAGGGCTATTTTCTCATGGAGAAAGTGATAGTCCAATTCAATATGCTTTGTCTGTGCATGAAGAATGGGATTAACAGTCATATGAAGTGCACTGATATTGTCACAAAAAAGAGTGGTTGGTTGTGTTTGAACAATACCAAGGTCGCGAAGAAGAAAAGAAAGCCAGGTGAGTTCAGCTGTAGAAGATGCCATGGCTCTATATTCAGCTTCTGTACTTGATCGAGCAACTGTTGGTTGTTTCTTGGCACTCCATGAGATGATATTAGTACCAAGAAAAGTGCAAAAACCCTTGTGGATCTGCGGGAGAGAGGGCATCCAGCCCAGTCAGCATCAGAGTAAGCCGAAAATGTAAGAGGGCTATTGTTGTATATACGTAGACCAACTGTCAATGAGCCTCTGACATATCTTAATATCCTCTTAACAAGCTTGAAATGAGCTACTGTGGGATTATGCATAAATTGGCATACATAATTCACTGAATAAGAGAGATCAGGCCTAGTGATGGTGAGGTATTGAAGAGCTCCAACTAAGCTTCTATATGATGTAGCATTAGAAGAGGACAGTTGTGGTTGATCAGTAACAACTGAACTAACACTCATGGGAGTAGAAATAGGTTTGACTGTTGTCATATGAGCTCGATGTAAGATATCTGCAGCATATTTAGATTGACATAGGTACAGTCCATTGGAGGTACGTGTGACCTCTATTCCAAGGAAATAATGTATATCACCAAATCTTTCATTGCAAAAGTTGACACCAATGTAAATATAAAGGACTCAAGAAGAGTGTCATCATTGCTTGTGAGAATGATGTCCTCGACATAGAGAAGCAAGATAAGTAACCGACCTTTGCATCGATATACAAACATGGATGAATCTAAGATGCTGCAAAAGAACCCAAAGTCAAGAAGAAAAGTGCTAAAACGATCAAATCATGCTCTTGGAGCTTGTTTAAGACCATATAGTGCACGTTGAAGACAACAAACAGCCTTTGGTTGTGAGGGATCAATAAAACCCGGAGGTTGAGTCATGTAAACAGGGGTATCAAGATGCCCATGTAGAAAGGCATTTTTGACATCAAGTTGCCGAACTCTTACTGTGGCAACTGTAAGAACTAACCGAATTGAGTCAGGTTCAATGACTGGACTAAATGTCTCTAGATAATCCACTCCCTCTTGTTGATTGTATCCCTTAGCAACAAGTCTGGCTTTAAGTCTGTCTAAAGATCCATCTGCTCGAAGTTTGGATTTAAAAATCCATTTACAACCCACAATATGTTGATTAAAGGTGCGAGGAACTAGTGTCCATGTCTGATTTGCAATCAGTGCATTCATTTCCTCTTGCATAGCAACCTTCCAGCCGGCATGTTTAAGAGCATTTTGGACTGAAGTGGGTTTTGATGGAATTGCAGAGCTAAGAAGAGCATATTTGGGGTTCGGCTTATGTATTCCATATTTACTACAAGTAATCATGGAATGAGTAATGGATGTTTGGGGGATTGAAGGAGGACAAATGATTGAGGAATCTTTACACTGTGAAGCCTGTTCTATGGCAGTATGAAGTTGTCTGGAAGGAGAGGATGATGTTGTAAACAAGAGAGGGGACTCTATGGTTCTTGTTTTCTGTATGCTCTTCTCAAGATCTCTGGGTATGATCTTCTGGCAATGTCTCAATAGGTTCCACTATTTGTATCTCTCTTTGTGCTATAGGCTCCACTGTTTGTGTCTCTTGACTCTGTGGTTCTTGTGTCTCTGATTGCATTTCTGGTTGCATTTCTATAGGTGCCTCTGATTCCTTCCTCATTGAAGGTACAGGTAAGGATTCTGTTTGAGTGAATTCTAAACAGTCTTCAAGCCATCTTTTGAAAGTGCAGAAATCCATTGTAGAAGATTGCTGATTTAAACTCTTGTTGAGAAAAATTGATTCATCAAATAGCACGTGTCTTGAAATATAAACTCGACCTGTGGTAAGACGGAGACATCTATATCCTTTATGTTGATCACTGCAGCCCAAGAAATTACATGGTGAAGACCTCGCTTCAAATTTATTAGCATTATAATCTCTGAGACAAGGGAAGCATAGAGTGCCAAAAATTCGAAGTGTTGAATAGTTTGGTTTCTTGTGAGACAACACATGAAGAGGAGTGTCCATGGATAAAACTGATGATGGCAATCGATTTATGAGAAACACAGCAGTTGCAAATGCATCTACCCAATAGGATTTAGATAGTGAGGCATTGAATAACATGGAAAGTCCAAGTTCAACAATATGCCTATGTTTTCTCTCAACCACACTGTTTTGCTCCGGTGTGTGTGGACAAGACATGTAATGTACTATACCCAATTGCAGCAAATGATCACGGAGTTTGTGAGATGTAAATTCTCCACCTCCATCAGTTTGGAGTATTTTAATTTTGGTCTCAAATTGTGTTTCCACCATGTTTTGAAAATGAACAAACACACGAAAGAAATCAGATTTCAACTTGAGAGGAAACAACCAACTATATCTTGAAAAATCATCTACAAATAGTGCATAGTAGTTGAAATTTTGAACACTAGATACAGGTGATTTCCCCCACAAATCACAATGAATTTTCTCTAAAGGAGCTACAGTCCGTGAAAAAGTAGATACAAAGGGGAGTTTTGAACTTTTGCTCATAGCACAGCTTCTACACAACTGAGTACTACACTGAGTAACTTTTATTTCACCATTGTTCTAAAGAAACTTGACAATTGACTGATTTGGATGACCCAATCTTTGGTGCCAATGATCTTCAGTGGTTTTGCAAAACCGATTTGAAAATAAAGTTGTTGTGATTGATGAAGTTGATGTAGAGGTAAGTGATTGTGCTGAAACTGAATATAAGCCACATGTTATATTCCCGGATACCAGTGTTCTCTTTGTCTGTACATCCTTAATCAGAAAAGTATCCTTAGTAAATTCAAAATAACAAGGATATTGTTCTGTGAGATGTGAAACTGATAATAAATTCTTTTTGATGGAAGGTACGACAAGCACATCTTGGAGTGGAATAATTTATTTACCTGTGTCAGTTACTATTGTTGTTTTACCAATATGTGTAATAGGTAAACATTTTCCATCACCTATCATGACTGAATCCCTACCATGATATGGAGTAACTTGTTGAAGATTACCTGAGATAGAGGTCATGTGTGCTGTCGCTCCTATATCAGGAAACCAGTCTGAGTCTTGTGAGTCTGAAATGTGCATTGCAGCGAAAGCTTTCGGTACATCTTCAGCTTGATAGTTATTGTTGAACCTGCTCCAGCACTTTAGAGCACTGTGACCAATTTTATTGCATATTTGGCATTTAACTCCAGAATTGTTGTATGTGGACTGATCTGATTTTCCATTAGAATTTGACAAAGGAAAATTTTCCTTTTCATTCCATTGACTGTCTCGATTGTTTCCTCTTTGGTTTTGCTGAGGAAAACCTCTTCCTCGAGATGTGAATCCTCTACTATGGGAGGGATATCCTCTTCCATGAGAGGTAGATCTTTTTCCTTTTTCTCCATAAAATGCAAACTGAGGATGTGGCTGTGTAAACTTATTATAACTTTGATTTCTTAGATCATGACTCAGCAAGAGAGGAATCAACTCAGTATATGATGGCATAGTTGGCTTTAACATTGTGGTTGAGAAAGACTCAAAGTCTGGACCGAGGTTTGTAAGGAGTGAAAACACCTTACGCTGATCAGAAAGTGGCTTTCCAATTGCATTTAATTGATCACATATGTTTTTGAATTCAAATATATAATCTTCTAGAGATTTATCAGATTTCTTCTTCAGAAATTGAAGTTTAGAAAGGAGTTCAAACTCACGTGCTTCTGAAGCTTGGGAAAATGCTTCTGATAGTATCTTCCATAGTGTTGCAGAGGATTTCACATCAATAGCAAAACTGAGAACTTCTTTAGAAAGTGTTCCAGTTATCCAACCCTTCACGAGTCTATCTGTGCGGATCCATAACATGTAGTCTGGATTGACAAGCTTTTGACCTTCTGCACTCACTATCTCCTGTGGTGGTGTTTCTTCTTCACCAGTAATGAACTTGAGGAGATCTTGACTTTCAACGAGAGATTCAATCTGAGTTTTCCACAAAAGATAATTGCTCTGAGTGAGCTTGAGTGAGACAAAATTAGTGACATTCAATGTATTTGGATAAGGATAACCCTTCTGTGAAGATGAAGCAGACATGATGAGAAATGAAGTTTCAAAAAAAAAAAAAAAACAGAGTATCTCTTTCCTTCTATTGCTCTAATACCATATAAGGAAAAGGAAATTGCAATGGTGAAAAACACTGAGGTGTTGCCTTTGTATCTATAGAGTTTTGGGAATACAAGAAATGATAAGATGACATACTCTCTCTTAGAGTTACAGACTGGATAAGTTTAATAACAGATTAGAAGACTCTAGATCTATAACAGCTGTGTTTGTTATAGGGGACTAACTAACTTTTGAATTTTGAATTGTTGCCGCCATAATATTTGTTGTTGTCGCCACATCATCTGTCTTTTATATGGTCTTCATGTTTATCTTCAATACAACTATGCATGGTTCTGGTAGTGGAAGAATAATTAGAACAGCTGGTGGGACTACTGAAGTGTCATTTACTGAAATGGAAACAGTGGATGCTTTGCTTGCAAAGTATGATCAAAGTAAGAATGACGCACCTTTCAACCAAGTACAGCGTAGGAGAGGAAGACCAAGGAAGACCCAAGTTGCTTAATCTGATTTGGGTAATGGAGGTAGAAAGAAAAAATCTATTTCTAAAGGAAAGTTTTGTTCTAGAACATTAGGGGTGTCTCGAACCCTAGATCGAGACAAGCAGTAAGAAACATTATTAAGGAGTATGCTCCTTCTATTATTTGTCTGGTTGAGCCTATGGTGTTGCCTGATAAGTATCCTAAGTCGATGATGGATAGATTAGGGTATAGAATACATTGTATAAATAATTCCAGAATAAACAAGGTTCCTAATCTATGGGTTTTGTGGGAAAGGGATCTGAAAAGACCCACAGTATTGATGAGTTCTCTTCAGCAGATAACGATTGCTATTGAGTTGGATGGAGTGGCTTGCATTCTGACTTTTGTGCAAGCATAAAGTTTTAATGTAGGAAGAAGGGAACTTTGTAATGATATTGTATCACTAGGGAACCCAGTTGCTCCTTCTCTAGTTTGTGGGGATTTTAATTGTCCTCTTTTTTCTCATGAGAAATGTGGACCTGGTTCTTTTAATTTATCAACTGCTAATGAGTCTGGGGCCTGTATAGATTCTGTCCCCTTGACCCAATACCTTCTTTAGGCCTAAAGTATACTTGGATGAACAAGAGATTAATGGGTAATGTGAAAGCCTTACTGGATAGGAGTTTTTGTAATAATCAGTGGTTGGACAAGTTTGAAGATAGTCACCAAAGAGTCCTCCCTAAAACTGTTTCTATCATTGTGCATTATTGGTGGGTTGTACATCAATGCCAAGGCCACATAATATACCAATTAGGATGCAAAGGCTCTGGTTGGAACATGAGAATTTTAAGAAAGTAGTGAGTGAAGCCTGGACAGTTCAATTTTCAGGAAATCCATATTTTATCTTACAAAGAAAGCTAAAGCATCTAAAATCAATCCTTAAGCAGTGGTCTAAGGATTCATTTCCTATAATAAACGAAGAATTAAAGGAAGCCCAGATTGAATTGGAAGATGTGTAGGAAACAATCCAGAATGTTGGCTTCAATAGCTCTTTGCAGGATATAGAGAGCTTATGTCACACCCCAATTCTGCACTGTTCAGAATGGTGTGATGAACCGCTAAATAACCAACGGTTCAACCAGGATCTCTAATAGGCGATCCCCGCGTTATCCAAACTTTACACACATCCACAATCATAATCAGAGTAAATACACAATAGCGAAAATCTTATAAATAAATGAACTGAGAACTAAGATGATATTAATAATTTAATAGTAAATTATTCTGTATCAACCGAGACATAAGTAAATATCAATACAAGTCTTTAATAAATTCAAATAAAAGAAAACTATAAAACATCTAATCGAATACACACGAGTTGCACTCGCAAGAGGAGTCGTGTGTATCATCTTCAGCTCCAGCGTCCATTGCTGCTATACTCCCGTACGCAGACGCGTTCATATAATCTTCGACTGTGTAACCTGCATCATCAACTAAAAATATTTGACGTCGAGGGGTGAGCACACAACACGGCTCAGTGAGTAGCCAAAACAATGCAACAATACATATGCATGCAAAAAGTCAATTTATATCTTTGGTCTGGTTTATAGTTTGCAATGCGCAATAGAAAGGTTGGGTGGTCAAAGGTTAACGTTTATTGACACCGCCTCTATACACAGGGTGTGGAAGCCCGCCCGAAGGTTAACGTTTATCGTCGTCCCCATCCACCCTACCATAACATTATACAACAAAGGTTAACGTTTATTGCTATATAATGCTATACTAACATGTAAGCCCCTGTTAGCGAGGGCTTGCCAACTGGGCTCACTGCTAACCAATCCTAATGCCAAACAGTGTATCCAATGCCTCACCCCGGCATCCCTCAGAATGCCCATAGAGATAGAGCTAAGGCCCCACGGTAGAGTCAGAGACTACAAGGACCGAGACCACCTCCCCTGATACTCTACGACATAATAGTTCTGCTAAGGTAATGGCGATACGACGATGTCAATGCACAAGACTTGAGTTAGAGATAGAGCTAAAGTGCTGAGACCCGCCAAAGGTTAACGTTTATTGACGTTCTCATCACACCTCCCCTGATACTCGCTCGCATCAAGCACATCAACCACACACATACAAGCACATGCCTATTCCTATCATCATCATCATCATCATGTTATAAACAATAAAATAAATATGCATGAACAAGTAATAGAAATATTGGATGGCATGCTGTATGCACATTACAAACATATTCGCATAGAATCAAGCATAGCATAGGACTCAAGAAAATGAAAACAGTTTATTATTAACCAATTTAGTTTGGAGTTAAGGTTCCTCACCTTAGCTTGCTAAAAGATATTTTTCCAAGCTTTAGAATCACCGTTATAACGTTATTATATTGCTAGCAAACCTAACAAAGTCGATAGAATTTAATTAGAATTAATTCAGAATTTAAAACCATTCTGTCAACTGAGGGTCGATGCTAGGGTCGATACTAGGGTCGATGGGTCTATCGACCCTCCCCTCATTCTGAACTTCCCGAATGCTGAGGGTCGATGGTCAGAAACACCTAGGGTCGGATGGTCTATCGACCCTCGGTGCGACCCTCGATGCACTCTGGTCCAATTTCCACTTTTAAATCCACTCTTCGTGTTTGGGGTCCTATGGCTTGCTTCCTACATTAATTCAACAGTCATTCCATGGTCTAGAACCATGTATAATCCATCTAAATAGTTTTCATGCATCATCCTATGGTTTTTCATGAAAACCTAACCATGAATGGATGGTTTGGGTTTCTCCGAAATCCTACACTCAACCATATCTAATCTAAGGTCTGTAGAAACTCATGGAATTAGTATCCATACCTGAGAAGATTACTTTTCTCTGGAATTTCTTCTCCTTTTTGCTAAGTCTTCCTCCTTGTCTCCTTTCTTCCTCTTTTCCTTCTTCTCTCTTTCTCTCAATTCAATTAGGGTTGTGAAAGGAGTGAAAGTGGCTTAGGGACGTCCTTTAAATAGAGTAGGAATGTCCTATAATAGTCCCATTGAGATTTGGAAAGAATCCCAATCGAAAATTAGGAAATTTTCTAATTTCTATATTCGTCAGAAACCGAGGGTCGATGGGAGGGTCGATGATCCCGTCGACCCTAGGGTCTTAAGCTGTCTGACCCTCCCTTCAAATCTGAGGGTCTGACATTCTGTTTTGGGAGGTCCGACCCTACTTGGTTGGGTATGCGACCCTTCCCCTATTTTAAGTGTTTTTGGGTCGATTTGATACCTGGGATCTCGATCTCCATCACGCCCTTGGTCCACTTGACTCGACCATGATGGGTAAACCTGGTTCAAGGTGGTAAGACCGGGTTAGTTTGACACGGGTCTTACAGCTTAGCTAATGCAAGATTAGAAAAAGCTCTTGATCTGCACGATAACTTATAGAAGGAAAAATTTCATGTGAAGTGGTTACACGAGGGTAATAGGAATATTAAATTCTTCCATAGTTATGCACGTAAGAGAAGGAGGAAAAGTATTATCAGATTTCTAAAATCTGAAAATAGAACTATGATTGATAATATAGATGAGCTAAAAGAGCATGTCATTGATTTCTATAGGAAATTACATTGTTTTGGGGGGTCTTCAAATCGTATTCATTTATTAGAGAATATTCTAAAAAATTTAGGAAATGAGACTTCAATTAAATTTGATGTTTTGCCTACTTCTGAGGAAGTAAGGGAAGCTGTTTTTAGTTTGAATCCAGAAAGTGCTCCAGGACCAGATGGGTTTCCTGGAAAGTTCTTCCAAAGTTAGTTATTATCTCCTTTTTTAGGTCAGGTTATCTTCCCAATGGCATTAATAGCAACTTCATAACTCTTGTTCCCAAATTCAGTGGTGCTACTAGACTGACAAACTACAAGCCTATCTGTGTTGGCAACTTCATATATAAAATATTACCAAAGATAATGTCCATGAGGATGGGGGTTTTCTTGGGAACATTAGTTTCAAAAGAGCAGGGAGCTTTTGTCAAAGGCAGATTAATTCAAAATAACATTGGGTTGGCATCTAAGTTAACTACTCTAATGAGAAGAAGATCTAAGGAAGGAACCATGGCATTAAAGTTAGATATTTAGAAAGCCTTTGACACTCTTGAGTGGAATTTTCTTTTTGATTTGCTGAAGGCCTTTGGATTCTCAGACACATTTACTAGTAGATTGACAACTTTATTTAAATCAGCAAGGATGTCTGTCATGCTCAATGGAGGACCAGTTGGTCACTTTGATGCAAGTAGAGGATTACGTCAGGGTGACCCTTATCTCCAATGCTCTTTGTATTGGTAGAGGAGGTTATGTGCAGAGGACTGAAGAAGATGGCTCAGAATGGAGATATAAAGGCCCTTCCCACTTATTTTTTGCAGATGACATTTTGTTGTTCTTGCAGGCAAGAATTAAAGATGCTCAGTCACTTAATGCTCTTTGGCTGCAATATTCAGAAGACCAAAGGGTAAATCCATCAAAAAGTAAGAGTTTCTTCTATGGGGTACCTGTGAGACCTACATGCAAATTTTGGGGACGAAATTTCTTTTAAGGGTGGGGGAGTTGTAAGACTCGCACTCCATGAACCCGATCTAAACCTTTAATTCATGTCGTAATAGGTCTTCCAATCATCACCGGCCCAGACGGGACCAGCGGATGACAACCAGGTACCAAAACAGACCTAAAAGTATGTCTGCGCGGTCGATCGATATGACTGCGTAGACAGACTGGTTAGATCCAGAAATAGATCTCTGCGGGTCCCGCTTTCCAAATCTCAAGCCTAGGGACTTTCTTAACATAAGGAAACTTCTTAAACTCTATCCTAGTCTATTTAAGGACCCTTAAACCTCCTTAAAACTCCTTGATTGATCCTCACAAACCCTAGAGAGGATAAAGAGATCGAAGAAGGGGAAGGAGCTAAGAAAGGTGGGAGAGGAGCCGCCGTTGGACGAAGAACACCATAGTTGCGAACCAACGGTAAGTGCTTGAACTTTCCTCTAAGTTAAGAATTATAGATGATTAATCATGAATTGATCAATACCATGCAATGCAAGGTGAGGTATTGATCTAAAATCCTTAAATTTATCGTCAAACCCTAATACAGTCGATGAACCCTAGATTCGCATTCTAGGCTAAGTATCATCGAAACTAGGACTTGAATGGAACATGAAACAACTCTAACTCGTTGCTCAGGCCTAGAATGCATAGGAGAAACCCTAGAACCAATCGGGGGTGACCGACGAAAGGCGAACACCAAGTTGGTAGTCTTCTAGAGGCATACCGGTCGCACCATATGCAACCGGTACTGCAACTGGTACCTCTCGGGAGCTGGTCTATGGGGGATTGGTCGACCATACCGGTCGCACCTTTCACCACAGTACAACGATCAGTACCTGCAACCTGTATGCACTGTGAGGGGTATATTTGATCCAGTTGGTTTTTGACCAACATAAATCCTAAGAAACTAATTCTAATTCAACCCTAACATCGTGTCGGACCTTGTGATAGCGAGTTTAGATTCTGTGATGCTGAGCAACCTAGCAATCAAGCGTCAGGTAAGGTAATCGGACCTAAACCCTAATAACTTAATAACAGTAAAACATTATTAGTAATTATGATTCTGTGGAATGGTGTTTTTGCATACTCCCATGTCATCTTTACTTTCAGTTTTATATTGTTCATGCATACTCGCTATGCTAGGATGTAATTGTTAGACATGTGATTGTTTTTGTTGGTGTGTGGAATGGGAAGGGCCTAGGGTCCTGGATCATTCCTCACACTAGCACCTTTTCGTATCGCTTCTGTCTTAGCATGCTTGGTGCGGGTAGGGTATCAGGGGGAGGAAGTGGTACTGTGGTCTTTGGCCTGGCCACTAGACTCAAGCCCTATTTCTATGCCGTAGGGAGCTGTGCTGGGATAGGGCCTACTGTGATGACATATAGGATTGCTTAGTTGCGAGCCCAGTTTGCAAGCCCTCGCCAATAATGGCTTACGTGTTGGTATGGGTAAGGCAACAGGGGAAGTGTTGGCGATGTTTGATCCGAACACTTTAGCTCTATCTCTATTCCATGGTGGGTGCATGTGGGATGACAGTGGTGTTTGATCCATTGGGAAAATTTACACACTCGTGTATAGAGGTGCGGTGGCCACCAATCCTTTCTATAGCACATTGCAAACTTAAAACCAGACCATAATGTGAATGTTACTCATGCATGTTGTTTGTTGCATTATCTGATTTTTTTTACTGAGCTAAGTTGTGAGTTCACCCTTGTGTACATACTATTTTTAGATGTTGATGCAGGTTACATTGTGGAGGACTACGTGGATGCTCCAGTATATGGAAGAGTTACTGCCTTGGAAGTGCAAGCAGGGGAGGACAAGCATGACGCTTCATGCAAGTGCCCTTACTTTGTGTACCTCTATGATGGTTTTAATTTATTTTATTTATTTAGTTGGATTTTATAAAAACAATGTATGGATATTTATTTATGTTTTGGTATTTGAATAATTAGATAACTTATTTAATTTATCAATAGAGTACTCAGTTCATTTAATTTAAGACTTTCACTATATTTATTTATATTCTGATTGTGGTTACGTGCAATGGTTTGTGTTAGTGGATATGGTCTTATTGAGATCCTGGTGTAAACCATTGGTTTAGTAATGGTTCACTCACACTTCTGGTTCAGTCGAAATTAGGGTGTGACAACTTGGTATCAGAGCTCTTAGGCTCTGTCCAAGAGACCATACATGCACTTGACTGAGTCAATGAACTGAGATAGGAAAAATTAAAAGCCTTAATAAAAACGCACCTTAAGCACTTGTTTGATGCCTGAGACTAAATAATAAAGAGCATAATGTACTGTATTAAAAGTGAGAACCTAATAAACAGACATGCTCTAGTTAGGAGACCATAATAACAAGCAAGAATGATCATAAATTTCAATAACAAGTAAGAAAAAAAATCATATCAGAGAATAAAGCATAAAACATTCCAAGACGAAAAGTTAATTGTGCTACAGGGTACAGTCCACAAACCGGACAGTTACCCTGTTATAAAAGTCATTGTACTGTGAGGGAGAGAAAAATAAGGTGATCTATCATGGGGTTGGGGGCATCGGAGGAATGGGGTCAGCGATGTCATAGTTACGCTCATATGCGACCCTGAGCCAGTGTACCTGTTCCTGTGTGACTCTGAGGCTGCGAGAGAGGTGCCCTAAGTCATGGTTCATCTCACGCTGGGCATCCCGAATCTCCATAAACATACCCATCACGGTATTGGGAGGAGGCTGGGATGGTCCTACTGCAGGTATGGGCTGCTGTTCTGGTGCAGGAATGTCCTCAATCTGTTCATCATCATCACCCCCTACCTCTTCTGCATAAGCTGCATCGGCTATGGCTGCTTCTACTGCCGCTGCCGCTACCCTCCTAAGCGGACGAGGACGAGCCTTTAACTCCTCATCACTGATCGGTAAGTTATCCATCTTCATCTGGACAATCGAATCCTAGTCAATGTCTAATGTCATGGTGTCCTCAACCGCAGTCTCATCCCTCATGTCCACTCGAAGGCGCTGCAGGAGTGTAGTGATAAGCCGGCCATAAGGAAGGTTGCTTATCTGGTCAGGCATGGTAGCCTGACCCATGGTCCTGATGATAATATAAGGAAGACAAACCCGCTCCCTAGTGCAGACACAATAAGTCAGGTACTGGGTGAGCTGAGAAAACTCACTGTAGTGGCCGCTCTGAGGAACAATATCATGCTAGATAATGCGACAATAGACTCGAGGGAGAGGTCTCAAACTGACAGCTTTCATGGGCGCCCCTGGGTTAAGGATCTGCTCTAAAACCTCCTGGCGCAGATCATCAGTAAGGAAGCCTTTCATCTTAGGAGCACAGTAAACCAAATCACCATCATTAGGAATCCCCAAGAGATCAGTGAGCTGGTGAGTGTTGAATGATATGGGAATACCCTTGACAAAGGTGGTGAGGCGGAGGTCCTTACCGTGGCTAAAATCGTTAACATCCCCCTCAACCTCCAGGTTAGCATAGAAGTGCTTGACCAGGTTTGGTCGGGTAGTCATTGTATAGGTGATAACTGGTAACCACCCAAGTACACCAAAAGCTGCTTCAACAACGAATCACCGTAGTTGCTCTAAGTTTACGCAGCGTCCAGATTCTATGTTTTTCTCTTCGAACCATGGGAAATGGGCTTGCGCCATCGCCGAACAAAACCACCACTCGTCATACTGCGAAACCAGCAGGTGTGGATGGTTCATGCCTAGAGCATATGCATGCTTACCAGCACCTCAATGTCGAGACATTGTTAACTACAAAACAAAACGAAACAATGAGAATTAGTCAAAAAAAAATTTGAAATTTCGGCAGCATAACTATAGTATTTCAAGCAAAAGCCTCGAACTCACCCAAAATCTGGGGAGAAGGACTTACATAATAATTTAGCAACATATAGAGACCAAACAATCATCAAACAAGCAAGAAATTCAACAATTATGAGAAAAATCGATTTTTGACCAAAACCTAGGTCAAAAATCCAAAAAATTTTGATTTTGAGAAAACCATACGGTGAAACCTGAAATAAGTTGAGGGCTTTTGTCCATAGAGGTCCCAACATCATTTCTAAATCGAAGAAAAAGAGTTTCTACGGTTAGAATCTTCTAAATCTAGGAAAACCTAGTTTTTGGGCAAGAAACCATGAAGAAACGATGTAAAAGAGAGAGAAGAAGGAAGGAACTTACTTGGAGAGGTTGTAGAACACTCTTGGAAGTAAAGAATCGCTTTTACAAGAATCGATCAGACTATAGCAACTCACCAAGTCAGAGGGGAATCGCCACTGGAGTGAATGGAAAGAAGAAAATGAGGAAAAGAGTCAAAAATCATGATTTTAAAGTCTTTTAGGGCATACCGGTCGACGGTTTTGCCCTATACCAGTCAACCAGTACCCCTTGGTACCTGCGACCGGTACCTCTCGGCCAAAGCAAGGTGCTGACCGGTCGATCATACTGGTCTCACCATACCATATAGAGGTGCGACCGGTACATCGATCGGTACATCGACCGGTACCCCTCGGGAAGTCCGAGAGGTTTGTCTGCCTGACCATACCGGTCACACTATATTCTACAGTGTCGCGACTGGTATGTTGCAACCAGACAAGTATTCTAAGCCCAGAAAAGTTTGAGAAAATTTTTGATTTAAAGTTTCCATTACAATTTTTGTCTCGCACTGTTAAAGACTGACACTATTATGACAAATGTGACTATTCGAATGTACCTCATGTGTTATGTCTTCTTCTCAAATCCAAACAGGAAGAGTAATCTGAGATCGCAGGCAGAAAAGGTCGTAGAGGCTCACGGAAGCGTCACCATTCAAGGGTGCGCCAAGCTGAAGACAATGTGGAAATAGGAACCGTTAATGAGCAAAACTTGAACCCAGAAGGTGGAACCCCAATGAGGGATAATGGGGACAAGACACCAATGAGAAATGGTGGAAAAGGACAGAGTCACAGATCACCAACAAATCTATCAAGCCCTCCTCACACCAACTCTGAAACTATTGTGACGAATCCGGTCTACCAGATGGAAGCTTAGCAGAAGGCGATCTTAAACGAGATGCTAAAGATGTTCAGGCCACCGGGTTATATCCCTACAGAAGGTATGCCTGAGTCTGGGAGAAATAATACGGCATTGCCAGTGGATGGTAGCACTGGGTCGATGGGCCAAGAACAGAACCCACAACTACCACTCCAATTTCCAACATCGTCTGCCTATCAAGGGATCTATCCGTACCCACTACCATGGTATGGAACAAATGCACAGGAGCAGAATGACCTAAGCTGAGTGGTGGATAGGCTTTTTAAGTTGAACCCCCTACCTTCATAGGGAAATCCAAAAAACCACTATGGCCTGCACAGTGGGTTGCTGAGATGGAGAAGAACTTCCGTTTGATGACTTGCACGGAGGATGAGAAGGTGTTATTTGTTACGCACATGCTCAAGGATGATGCTAATGCCTAGTGGAATTCTACCGGGCCATACTTGGAGACGAAGCACACCCAAATCACTTGGGAAAAATTCAAGGGAGCCTTCTTCGATAAGTACTTCCCTAAGAGTTTTCGTGATCAGATGGAGAAGGAATTCTTCAACCTGCAGCAATCCCAGTTGACTGCTGATGCGTACCAGCAGAGGTATAAAGAACTATTTTTCTTTGCTTCAGCAAGCATGCAAGAGGAGGAAACCAAAACTCATAGGCTCACTATGGGATTGCGAAGAAGTACCCAGGAGCACGTCTTGGGTTTGGAGAAGAAGGTGTATAATGAGGCTGTGCAGATTGATAGGGTGATTGAATCAAGCAAAAGAGACAGTTTCTTTGCTCAAAATAGGGGACTGAAGAGGCCTACTACTGAGACTTTGGGTAGAGGGAACACGAGACCATTCTGCCCATATAGGGCTCAATCTGCTGTGGTGCCAGCAAGGAATACTACTACACCACCACCACCACCATAGGTAGCGGGTCAAAACCCTAATATTAAATGTTTCAACTGCCAGCAATTGGGCCATTATGCAAAGACTTGCACTCTACCAAGAAAGCAACCGCCACAGCAAGGGAAGGTATTTGCAGTCACCACTAAGGAGGCAGTCGCATCACCTGATGTAGTCACTGGTATGAATTCGTCTCTTGTTATTTTTTTGGTTACTACATTACTATGTATGAGCATGTAGACTAAGGAATAAATTAAATTCCAAGAACTGTAGATATAGCTGGTGTACCTGCCAGAGTACTCTTTGACTCTGCGGCTACATACTCCTTTGTTTCTATGTCTTTCGGGAAGCGATTGGAGTTACCTATCAAGCTCTTAACTCCAAGCTTGATAGTTCGCTCTCTGTTGGGAGTATAAATGGCATTGAATGAATGCTATGGGCCATGTTCAGTTAGTATTGATGGGTGAAACCTAGAAGCAAATCTAGTTCAACTCGATATGGCAAACTTTGATGTCATCCTGGGAATGGATTGGCTAGGCCATCATTCATCTAGCTTATTATGTGGCGAAAGGAAACTTGTTTTTAAGGATGATAAGGGAAAGGAGTTTAGCTTCACCTGGAATGAAATTACCTAGGAAGCGGAAGCTAATCCTCTTTGCTCTAAAAGCTAAGAGATGCTGAATGAAGGGAGGAGTAGGTTACTTAGTGTCTGTGGTCAACATCGCTGCAGAGGTGCCAAAGATGGAAGATCTAGATGTGGTACGAGAGTTCCCAGATGTATTCCCAGAGGACCAGGTCTACCTCCAGATAGGGCTCCAGAGTTCATGAGAGACCTCATGCCAGGGTTGGTGCCGGTGTCTAAGGCACCGTACAGGATGGCCCCTACAGAATTAAAAGAGTTGAGGACCCAGTTACAAGAACTACTAGATAACGGTTTCATACGACCAAGCATATCGTCGTGGGGAGCACCTGTATTGTTCGTAAAGTAGAAGGATGGTAGCGTACGATTATGTATCGACTACCGAGAGTTGAACAAGTTAACCATCAAGAACCGATACCCTTTGCCTAGGATCAATGATCTGTTCGATCAGTTGCAAGGTGCAAAATTTTTCTCGAAGATTGATCTTAGATCAGGGTATCACCAATTAAAGATCAAAGCAGTAGATATTCCGAAGACTGCTTTCAAGACAAGGTATGGGCATTATGAGTTCCTGGTAATGTCGTTCGGATTGACTAACGCTACAGTGTCGTTCATGGAACTGATGAACCGAGTGTTTCATGACATGTTGGACACTTCGGTCATCGTATTAATTCATGACATCTTGGTCTACTCAAAGGACAGGGAGGCTCATGCAACACACTTGAGAGCAGCCATACAACAACTGAAAAGGGAGAAGCTTTATGCCAAGTTTAAGAAATGTGAATTTTGGCTGAAGGAAGTGGCCTTCTTGGGTCACGTAGTATCTGCAGACGGTATCCAGGTAGATCCAAGCAAGATCGCAGCTATATTAGGATGGGATGCACCGAAATCAGTTGTAGAGATTCGTAGTTTCCTTGGATTGGCTGGTTACTATAAAAGATTCGTGGAAGACTACTCAAGAATTTCCGTTCCACTTACCAGACTGACAAAGAAAGGAGAAAAGTTCATATGGACAGCTGAGTGTGAGAAGTGCTTTCAGACTCTGAAGTCATGACTAGTCTCTGCACCTATCTTGACCATCCCAGCACCAGGCTTGCCTCAGGGTTGGGTCTTTGGATGTGTATTGATGCAAGGAGAACAGGTGATTGCCTACACATCAAGACAGTTAAAATAACATGAGAAGAACTATCCTACGCATGATTTGGAGTTAGCGGCAGTCATTCATGCAATCAAGACTTGGAGGCACTGCTTTTATGGTGAAAAGTTTCAGATCAAGTCGGATCACAAGAGTTTGACTTACCTTTTTACTCAGAAGGACCTGAATATGAGACAGAGGAGAAAGCTGGAGCTATTAAAAGATTATGATTGTGACATCCAGTACCATCCGGGTAAGGCAAATATCGTAGTTGATGCCTTAAGTAGAAAGTGGGCATTGAAACTTGAGACAGGACCCAATACAAATGCTGCATTGTGTGCTGCAGCCTCAGGCTCAATAGAGAATGATGAAGAGCATATATTAGATACTACAGAAGATCCAGTGGAACAGAGCTTAATTCATAAGTTCACATTGATGTTCACAGCTTTGAAGTTCTCATCGGATCTAATAGATGAGGTAAAAGTAGCAATCCTACAGAAGGGTAAAAGCAACCCTGACTTTACCTGGGTTTCAGACAAGGTACTCAAGTATCGTGGACGATTATGTATACCTAAGAGTGAGAACTCAAATATCAGAGATAGAATTATAACAGAAGCTCATTATACCCCATAATCAGTACATCCAGGAAGCACCAAGATGTACCATGATTTAAGAAGACTATATTGGTGGAGGGGTATGAAAGCAGATGTAGCTCCATTCGTATTCCAGTGTCTAAATTGCCAGCAAGTGAAAGCAGAAAGACAGCGACCCGCAGGTTTGTTACAACCACTACCGAAGCCAGCATGGAAGTGGGATTGTATCACAATGGATTTTGTCACTAGCCTACCCTTGACACCAAGGTCAGTGGATGCCATGTGGGTTATAGTCGATCGACTTACCAAGACAGCTCGCTTCATCGCTGTCAGACCTCAGTATACCATGGACAAGCTAGCCAAGTTGTATGTGGACAATATAGTCAGACTTCACGGTGTCCCAGAGAGTATAGTATCTAACAGAGATCCCCGCTTTACATCAAAGTTCTGGGAAGGATTACAGAAAGCCATGGGAACCAAGTTAAAGTTTAGTACAGTTTTTCATCCTCAGACAGACGAGCAGTCAGAAAGAACTATTCAAATCTTGGAGGATATGCTCCGAGCGTGTGTCCTAGACTTCAAAGGAGCTTGGGACGAGAAGCTATCGCTTATCGAGTTTGCTTACAACAATAGTTACCAAGCTACGATCCAAATGGCTCCATATGAGGCACTCTATGGAAAGAAATGTCGTACACCTCTATTATGGAATGAGGTGGGAGAGAGAAGGATTGTAGGACCGGAGTTCGTAGAAGATACTTATCGAACAATTGATCAAATTAAGGAAAGAGTGAAGACAGCTCAAGTTTGACAAAAGCACTACGCTGATAACCGACGTCGAGATCTAGAGTTTGCAGTGGGTGACAAGGTGTTCTTGAAGATATCACCTGTGCGAGGTCTGAAACGGTTTAGTAAGAAAGGAAAGCTATGCCCCAGGTATGTGGGACCATATGAGATTTTGACCAGACGTAGCAATGTGGCATATCAACTGGCTCTACCACCATCCATGTCAAGCGTTCATGATGTGTTCCATGTTTCTTTACTAAAAAAATATGTCAGGGATCCATCGCACATCTTGACAGCAGACCCACCAGACTTGACGGAGGATTTGACCTTTGAGGTGATACCTGTGATGCTCACAAGCCGAAAGGTAGAACATCTCCGAAGCAAGGATATCCATTACGTCAAAGTGCATTGGAAAAGCCAAGATGTAGAAGAAATCACTTAGGAGGAAGAGAACGCGAAGCGAAAGGAATACCCTAACCTTTTCGACGATCAAGGTACGTACAAATTTAGAGGTCAAAATTTCTTTTAAGGGTGGGGGAGTTGTGAGACCTACATGCAAATTTTGGGGATGAAATTTCTTTTAAGGGTGGGGCAGTTGTAAGACCCACACTCCATAAGCCCAATCTAAACCTTTAATTCATGTCGTAATAGGTCTTACAATCATCATCGGGCTAGACGGGATGAGTGGATGACAACTAGGTATGAAAACGGACCTAAAAGTATGATATTTTCATACCGGTCTATGGTACAGGTCGACCAGTATGTCTGCACGGGCAGACTGGTTAGATCTAGAAACGGATCTCTGCGGGTCTCGCTTTCCAAATCTCGAGCCTAGGGACTTTCCTAACGTAGGGAAACTTCTTAAATTCTATCCTAGTCTATTTAAGGGCCCTTAAACATCCTTAAAACTCCTTGATTGATCCTCACAAACCCTAGAGAGGAGAAAGAGATCGAAGAAAGGAAAGGAGCTAAGAAAGGTGGGAGAGGAGCCATCGTTGGACGAAGAACACCATAGTTGCGAACCAACGGTAAGTGCTTGAACTTTCCTCTAAGTTAAGCATTATAGATGATTAATCATGAATTGATTAATACCATGCAAGGCGAGGTATTGATCTAAAATCCATAAATTTGTCTTCAAACCCTAATACAATCGATGAACCCTAGATTCGCATTCTAGGCTAAGGATCATCAAAACTAGGACTTGAATGGAACTGAAACAACTCTAACTCGTTGCTCAGGCCTAGAATGCATAGGAGAAATCCTAGAACCAATAGGGGGTGACCAACGGAAGGCGAACACCAAGTTGGTGGTCTTCCGGAGGCATACCGGTCGACCATACCGGTTGCACCATATGCGACCGGTACTATGATCGGTACCTCTTGAGAGCTGGTCTGTGGGGGACTGGTCGACCATACCGGTCGCCCCACAGTGTAGCGACCTGTACCTGTGATCGGTATACACTGTGAGGGGTATATTTTGATCCAGTTGGTTTTCGACCAACGTAAACCCTAAGAAACTAATTCTAATTCAACCCTAACATCATGTAGGACCTTGTGATAGCGATTTTGGATTCTGTGACACGGAGCAAGATAGCAATCAAGCATCAGGTAAGGAAATCAGACCTAAACCCTAATAACTTAATAACAGTAAAACGTTGTTAGTAACTATGATTCTGTGGAATGGTATTTGTGTATACTCGCATGTCATCTTTATTTTTAGTGATTATATTGTTCATGCATACTCGCTATGCTAGGATGTAATTGGTTAGGCATGTGATTGTTTTCGTTGGTGTGTGGAATGGGAAGGGCCTGGGGTCTTGGATCATTCCTCACACTAGCACCTTTTTGTATCGCTTCTGTCTTAGCATGCTTGATGCAGGTAGGGTATCAGGGGGAGAAAGTGGTACTGTGGTGTCCGGCCTGGCCACTAGACTCGAGCCCTATCTCTATGCCGTAGGGAGCTGTGCTGGGATAGGGTCTACTGTGATGATATATAGGATTGGTTAGTTGTGAGCCAGTTTACAAGCCCTCGCTAATAAGGGTTTATGTGTTGGTATGGGTAGGACATCAGGGAAAGTGTTAGCTGTGTTTGATCCGGACACTTTAGCTATATCTCTATTCCATGGTGGGTGCATGTGGGACGATAATGGTGTTTAATCCATTGGGCGGATTTACACACTCGTATATTGAGGTGCGGTAGCCGCTAATCCTTTCTATAGCACATTGTAAACTTAAAACCAGACCATAATGTGAATGTTACTCATGCATATTGTTTGTTGCATTATCTGATTTTCTTACTGAGCTAAGTTGTGTGCTCACCCTTGTGTACACACTATTTTTAAATGTTGATGTAGATTACACTGTAGAGGACTACGTAGATGCTCCAGTATATGGAAGAGTTGCTGCCTTAGAAGTGCAAGCAGGGAAGGACGAGCATGACCCTTCATGTGAGTGCCCTTACTGCGTGTACCTCTAGGATGGTTTTAATTTATTTTATTTATTTCAGTTGGATTTTATAAAAATAGTGTAAGGATATTTATTTATGTTTTGATATTTGAATAATTGGATAACTTATTTAATTTATCAATAGAGTACTCAGTTCATTTAATTTAAGACTTCCGCTGTATTTATTTATATTCTGATTGTGGTTACGTGCAATGGTTTGTGTTAGTGGACACGATCTTATTGAGATCCTGGTGTGAACCTTTGGTTTAGTAACGGTTCACTCACACTTCTGATTCAGCCGAAATTGGGGTGTGACAGTACCTCTCAGCAAGAAAAATAGGATCCAATCCATATTGGACTTTACTGAAGGGGGGTTCACAACTAAATACCTAGGAGTTGAAATTTTCAGTGGGAAAATTAAGAGACAATATTTTATATATATTATTGGACAGACTGAAGAAGAAATTCACTTTAAGAGACAAAATTAAGAGACAATAAGTTTAATTTTAATTCCCAACAAAATAGCATGGCTAGAAGAGTAGAGTTGATGAAATCTATTATTTGCAGTACATTCATTCATTCCTTTTCTATATACAAATGGCCTAAAAGTGTGCTACAGCAAGCTAAAAGGTTGATGAGGAACTTCATATAAAGTGGTGATCCTAACTTAAGGAAGTCTATTGTAGTTAGCTGGAAAACAGTTTCTAAATCGAAAGATGAAGGAGGTTTGGGGATCAAGAGTTTACATGAGGTAAACAAAGCCCTTCTCTCAAAATTGAGTTGGAATATTTTGACTGAAAATTCATTATTTGCTGAGTTCATGAGATCAAAATATTTGTTGTCAAATAAATTCTTTAAAAATACATTTGACTCATCAGCAGTGTGGAGAAGTATGAAAGCACGTTAAGACTGGACTGCTAGGCATATACGATGGATTCTGGGAGAAGGTAATTCAATTAATTTCTGGTTACTAAAATTTTAGAGCTACCCCACTCAAGAACTTTAGGTTTATCTGCAAAGGTGGCAGATTACATTCATGATGGGAATTGGTGTTTCCCAATAGTGACTTCAACAATAGTCCAAGGAATTATTAACGAGATAGCACTCATAAAGCCCATTATGGGGATGCAGGACAAACCCATATGGACTCTAGAATCATCTAGTAAATTTTTGGTATCCTCAGCTTGGAGGCATAACCGAATATCCATGGATAGGCCTGTGTGGTGTAAGGATGTGTGGAGTGGGAATATGGAACCCAAAGCTTTTGTATTTGGATAGAGATGGTGTCACAAACGACTTCCTACTGATGATGAAATCAGAAAACGACAGGTTCTTCTTGCTTCTAGATGTCATTTATGTACAAGATCAAAGGAAAGTTTTAACCACATATTCATGGAGTGTTCTTTCTCCATGGAAATATGGAGGACTATTCTATCTACGTACAATTTAAGGTGGGAAGGTTTCCTAACCTCTGATCTCCTTTTTTCCTGGTGGAAAAGAAAAAAAAATAATTGTTCCAATGAAGGATATATGGATGATTCTATTATTTGTGATATTAAAATATATACGGAAAGCAAGGAATAGGAGTTGCTATGATAAAATCAGGCTCACGCCTACAAGGGTTGTGTTTGACATCAAGGTTAGAATGAAAGTTGTATCTGCCAAGCCAAGTGAAATCAAAAAGGTGGAAGACCTTGGCATTCAGTAATTCTTTGGTCTTAAAATTAAGCATGGTAAGGCAACAGAGATTGTTCCTGTTAGGTAGCAAAAACCACTAGATGTGAAGTCTAAGCTGAATATTGATGGGTGCTCTTTAGGAAACCCTGGTGATGCTAGAGCTAGGGGTGTCTTTTGAAATGACAAAGGACATGTACTATTCGCTTTCTCAAGCTTTCTGAGTCATAGAACAAATTACCCAGTGGAATTATTAACTGCAATAGAAGGGTTGAGGCATGCTAGTAGATTAGGAGTAAGGAAGTTATGGGTTGAATATGATTCAAGAACAGTTGTGGAGTGTTTACTCAAAAGAGAACCACCATGGTTCATGTTGTAGCAATGGAAAGGATTGATGGCTAAGTTAGCTAACATACAAATCAGGTTCACTCACTATTTTCGTGAAGGAAATGTGATTGCTGATACCTTGGCAAAAAGGGGAGCTACTGAGCTGATTTCCGAGACATGGACTACTTGCCCAAATCTTATAGCTAGAGAGGTAGTATGGGACACTTCTGAGCGTCAAAGGTTTAAATTCAAGTAATTGTATCATCTAACAATGATAGGACTCCGCTAATGGCAATGCCGAAGGTGGAGTTTTTACTACCATTGTGATTTTATTTTTTTTATTCTTTGACTATTAATATAATCGTTTGTTGACCTTTAGCAAAAAAAAAAAAGTTAAATAATTGTTTTGTAACAAATTAATATTCTCTTTATATATACACTCACACATTAGACGTGACTGAGTTTTTTCCATCCAAAATCTCTATCTTATGGTATTAAAGCTCAAAGCTTGTAGCTCTAATTTTTTTTTTTTTTTTTATTATCCCTTCTCTCTAATGGTGGCCAACTCCACCTCTACCATCTCTCCAGCCACCTCGAGTTCTATCATAGCTACCCAACCAAATCTGCTATAGTTTGGGTTTTGGAGGAAATATTTCTTACCTCTTACAAATTAAACTCGACAAGAACAATTATTTTCTCTGGAAGGCTCAATTCCTTCCTCTCTTCCATCATCATGGTTACCTCAAATATGTTGATGGCTCATGTAAATGTCCGTCTACTAAATTACCTGCTGTTGATGCCTCCTCTACTGAGATCATTCCTGAGTATACTGCATGGTAGCAATAGGATCAAATTTCTCTACTACATTTGATCAATCCCTTGCATATTTTGCAGTGGTGAAGTTCAGTATGGAGGAGTTCAAAATATCTAGCAAGGAAGTCATCGTTGACAAGGAGCCTCCTCCTCCGGGCTTTTAAAGGCAGAAGATAATTCCTCAAGTAATCTCAAATAGACTTGTAATTATTGGGAGTGAACCTCAGAAGACCCAACCAAGCTCTCCTCCTCCGAAGGCCAAAAGCAAACATTCCAAGCAAAAAAAAGTGTTCACTTCGAAGTCAGCTTCAAATGAAAGGGCAATTGACAAGGTGCCATCTGACTCTCAATCGACTTCAGTTATCCCTCCATCTATTTCCATTTCTTCTCAGATAGATGTAGAAGAAACATTTCCTAATGTTGCCCGAGTTCAACTAGAGGACTCTCAGTATGTACCAAACTGGAAATTGAAGACATCCGATTGTAGTCTAGAGAGGTCTAAGGTTGCTCGGGAGCTGATTGAAGGCATACGCTTTCAGAAAGATCATGAAGCCTGTGATGGAGGAACTTTTTGAGATCATATACCTCTCATTTTGCAACATAAGTATTTATTACACCGATTTCTAAGTCTTTCTCTTTTTAGGTAAACCTCTGACTTGATCACTTGTTGTCGATTTCTAGCTCATCAACCCTGTGGCCAGCGCCATGGACCGATGTCAAACCTTTATGGGCAACATCAGTTTTATTGAAAAAGGGTGAGATGAAGTCGTAGGATCATATGCAAGTGCATGAGGTCACTAGGATGTCTGAGGAATTGTAGACTGCTAAAGCTACAGCTAAGGCTAAAAGGAAGAGGGCTTTAGAAGAGAAGATAAAGGGCAAAGAGGAGAAGAAAAAGGTTGAAGATGTTACTGCTGCAAAGGCCTCTCTTGAGGAAGAGAATTCTGAGCTGAAGAAAGTAAATGATGAGTCTGATAGGAAGATTGAGAGTTGGAGCTCAAACTTCGTGAAGTTGAAGGAAGTATTCCAGGGAGAATTGATAAGGCCATTGAAGACTTCAAAGTTTTTAAAGAGTTGAAGCACTTTGTTTTAACTTTTGAGGAGTTCTCCAACTTCTTACATGAGATTGCTTGACCTATCTTCAAACAAAGACTTCACACTCTTTGTAATTATGTGCGCTGGATGACTTCGACTTCTCAAGATTTGAATCTGACATCGACTCCCCTTCTGAGGCTGATGACGAAGGATACGACGTCAATGGAGGTTGAGGATGCTCTCGCAAGCTCAAAGAAGATGCTGCAAGAGTAAAGAGAGCTGAGCATAGTGAATTCTCCAACCATCCTCTTGCAAAAAACTCAAGGCCACACTCCCACTTACTCCTAGAAGAGATATAAATTTGGACTTTATGGATACCACGAAAGTTGGAATATCCTTCCAGCCGACTTTAAGAGCAAGTAATGTTGAAAATCTTCCTTCTTCTAACCCAAGGAAGAAGTAAAAGCATCCAAGGCCAGTCAGCCGAGTGAGAACACCTTGTCCCTCTCAAATATGTTTTTTTTTATGATGACTTCTGTAAATCTTCTAGAAGTAATGAACGAGTTCAAATTTTGTGATTTTAATCTTTTGTCTTTAAATGAACTTAGGACCGTAGCTCCATGGCTTTACCTCTCGAGTTCATTGAGAATGTAAGTTAGTACATTAAATATGAAGTTAAGAAAGACACAGTCTTCATTGCATAAGCCAACATGGGCCCCTCTTACCGTTTAAGTCAGCATTCTGACTTAAACGGTAGTCGTATAATATAGAATTAGAGAGAGAGGATAGAATGTAAAAAGTTTTCATTAATCCAACAAAGTAATAAAAAAACTTACATTAATGATAAAATTTTTGTAAATTTTTTAAATGCCAAGGCCAGGAAATAGGGGAGCCTTCCATTTTGCTTAGATGATATGTCCATGGCCGAGTTACACAAACAGTTCTATAAGGGCTTTCCCAATAGCCTGTAACTTGTCTTGTTAAGTCAGTTAGGGGAGAGAAGCACAGCATAGGACTAGATCGCCTACTTGAAATTGACGAATCTTTACCCATGAATTATAATGATGTATTACTCTCTGTTAATAGGTGAGGATTCAATGTCGGGCTGTATCTCATACTTCCTCGAGAACATCCAACTTACCCGCATGTTATATGAGTTGTTGTCTTCATCATAATTGAAGATGTGGTATGTTGGGTGGGTGACTTCGACAAGCAATACAGCTTCGGCTCTGTATACCAACATGGGAGTTTCTCCAGTTGGAGTCCGATGTATCCTTTGGTATGACCAAAGAACACTCGACAGTTCGTCAAACCACTTGCCTTTGGATCCTTCAAGTCGCCTGGCTATATCATTCATAATGGTTTCATTTGTAAGTTTGATTTGACCGTTTTCTTCTGGGTGCTACACAAAAGTAAATCTCTGCTAGATGTTGAATCATTCACAAAATGCCTTAAACTGCTTGCCTTCAAATTGAGGTCCGTTGTCTGTGACAAGGACTTGTGGTACACCATACGGGTAGATTATGGAAAGTTGGGTAAAGCTTTCAACCTTTTCTGAATCTATCTTTGCCACTACTTTGGCTTCAACCCATTTGGAAAAGTAGTCCACTACAACAATGAGATATTTCTTCTGGGGTGAAAATGCTAAAAATGGACCCACAATGTCCTAGCCTCACATGGCAGACGGTGGGAACTTGTAAGAGGCTGAAGCTTAATCGCAGCGATATGGTTGAGTTGTGCATGCTTCCGACACTGTTCACACTCCTTGGCATACTTGATGCACTATGCCGACATGGTTGGCCAATAATAGCCTTGACATAGTATACGCTGGTATAAAGTTCTTCCTCCTAGATGACTTCCACAAATGCCTTCATGAACCTCGGCTATAACATTCACCACTTCCCTTGGGGTTAGGCATCAAAGCAAAGGTCGTGTGAATGATTTGCGGTATAGTAAGCTTTTGTAAACGACATATTGTCGTGCCTTCGCTTGAATTCGATGCCTTTCACATTGATCACCTGGGAGTTTTCCTTACTCAAGATATGACTGGAGTAACTCTATCCAAGTCAGTTCAATGTCAACCTGCTGTATGTCGATGTCTTCCATTACACAGTAGTTAAGACATCAATGTAAACTAAAGTATGTAATGTAGAGAGATCTGCATTTAGGAGTTAGGATAAGGCATCAGCTTCTGCATTATCCTTGATATCTATGTTTTGGATGTCGTACTCATCTAAAAGGGACAGGGCTTACTTCACTTTTGTTAGATATTCCTGCATATGAGTTTGTTTCACCTCATATTGTCCAGTAACTTGTTAGACGACAACTTGTGAATCACTGAATATCTTGAGCCATTTGACCACCAAACTTCTTGTGTGTGGGAGACTAGTAAGTAAGGCCTCATATTCTACAATATTATTTGTTGTTTGAAATTTAAATCGGAGGGCGACTTGAATTTTGAAATTCTCTAGACTTGTGAAAATTATTCCTACTCCAAACTGTTGGTCATTTGAAGATCCATCAACGTAAAATCCATTTTGGAGATGGTTGAACTTTCATCTTCTTCTTTGGCTAGCCGCAGTCTTTGTATCCATGCTTATATCTATCTCAAAACTATCATCGGCAAAGATTTCAAATAAGAAGTCCGCTAAAGCTTAGGCTTTTATAGCTTGGCCGACCTAAAATTACATTATGACTTGATGGGATGTCGACCACCAAGTAAGTCATAGAGACAGTTGTCCGTCTCGACTTCACACCAACTCATGTGTCGAGTTGGATTCCTTCCTTCACATGTACTGAATCACCAAAGAAACTGACCAAGGAGTAAGTGACAGGTCATAATTGCCTGTCATCTAGCTCCATGGCTTTAAAGGCATAGTAATAAAGGATGTTTACCAAACTCCCAGTATCTACCAACGTCCATTCTCCTTTATTCTCATTGTCGATCACCATGGTGATGACCACCGCATCATCATGGGGAAGGTCGACATGTAGCAAGTCATCGTCGCTAAATTTGATCACATCACCTACGCTTTATGGGTTGAATGAGATTGATGCACTACATATGCTGTTCACATATGCAATTCGTTCACTTTTTGAGGTGTTACCTACAGTAGGCCCTCCAATGATTGCATTGGTATAATGTTCTAGGATTGCAGTTCTTCTTCGGAAGTAATCCCAGGTTGTGAATTCATTATCAGCCAAGGCGAGCTGATATTTTTCTTTTGGTGTTCTAATTCGTCGAAGAGGTAGACTCGTACTCCTATGAAAATGTGAAGATCGAATAACATTATGACTCAGATAGCCTGGAAAACTTGAGTCTATCCCAGTAGGAATTTCAAAATTAAAGTCGGTCAATGCTTGCTTCTCTAAGTAAAAGTCAGAGAACCGACTTGTGAGTCGACACTTCACTTTAAATCTGATGTGCCCTTTGTTGCCGAGTAAGACTGCGTCCTATCCTCTGGTTTTGATTGGTGGTTGGGAGTTTTATCATTACTCCCACACTGCCTCTATGATCACCGACCATGTCAAGTGGAGGTGAGCCTTCTGGGTCGTCTTCGAGTTCATCTCGACGATTGTTACCTTACTAATGAGCGGCATTTGCTTTACAATCCAAAGGCTGATTGCCTTTGTATGCAGCCGATTTGTGTGCAGCCTGAAAAGAGAAAGAATTGTTTGTAAGTTTTCTTATCATATGAATGATAGGAAGGTCTATATTTATAAGGTTGTTTACATTGAATTTGAATTGAAATTCAAAAGAATATACAATCAACAATTATCTACACATTTAAGAATTTTTAGCATGCATAACTGATGCTAAATAATAGGGGATGATCTTTGGTTAGCTGTTTGACCAAATCTAATTCAAAATTCAAAAAGATATCTAGTCAGCAATGATCTTCAAATTAAAAATTCTTTTATATCAGTGTGCATAACTGATGCTCAATTAATAGGAGGTGATCAAAACGACTCCAAGATCTTTGTATTTGAATTTTGAATCATCCCTCATCCTTTTCATGCCCCCGCAAGCGAACAGGTCTAATGGTGAGTGTGAGCTTGTCACGGAGAGTTCGAAATCGATTAGCCTTTGGTAAGAATATCGGCTATCTGATCACTACTGGGAAGAAACCAAATTTGTAGTCGACCATTTGCCACTTGTTCATGAACAAAGTGGAAGTCTATTTCAATGTGTTTTGTTCGTGCATGGAAGAGCGGGTTGGCAGCAAGGTAGGTTGCCCCAATATTATCATAATACAAGTGTGGTGAGGGGCACTCAATCCCAAGATCAAGTAGCAATTAGCGAAGCCATAATAATTCAGCTGCGGCATTTGCGAGACCTTTATATTCAGCCTCAGTGGAAGATCGAGCAACTGTTTGTTGCTTTTTTGAGCTCCAAGACACCAGATTTGAACCAATGTAAATACAATAGCCACTTATCGACCGTCGATCATGGGTACTACCAGCCCAATCTGCATCTGTGAAAGCACTTAGTTGATAGGATGGTGAGATCCAAATGTGAAGTCCAAGAGTAATTGTATCCTTCAAATAGTGGAGTATTCTTTTCACTGTGGGACCAATGATCGACACTGGGATTGTGCATAAATTGGAAAACTCCATTAACAGAGAAAGCAATGTCTGGCCTTGTGAGGGTCAAATACTGAAGTGCACCAACAGTACTTCTATATAATGTAATATCCTTAAATGGTTGACCTGGTTCATGAGGCAATGGAGCTGTGGAACTAGGAGTAGGCATGGGTTTGGCTGCTTCCATATTTGCTTTCCTTAGAAGATCCAATGTATACTTTGTTTGTATCAGATGTATACCTTGTTGAGTCCAAGATACTTCTACGCCTAGAAAACAATGAAGTTTACCATGATCTGTAATAGCAAACTCGGTCCCAAGTGCTGTGATTAGATTATTGATGAGTTGTTTGCTTGTGCCTGTGATGATAATATCGTCCACATAGATAAGGATGTAGAGTACCTGATGTCGAGATGAATGAACAAATAAGGCAGTGTCAGATAAAGATGCCGTAAATCCTTGTAAAAGGAGGAAGGTGCGAAGGTGATAAGACCATGCACGAGGTGCTTGTTTGAGTCCATAGAGAGCTCGTTTTAGATGACACACATGTTGTGGGCATATTGGATCGACGAAGCCTTGGGGCTGAGTCATGTATACATCTTCCTCTAATGCACCATTGAGAAATGCATTTTTTAATATCCAATTGACGAAGATCCCAGCCACGAGAGACAGCAATAGAAAGAACCGTACTAATAGTTGTGGGTTTAACCACTGGACTAAACGTTTCAAAGTAATCAAGGCCTTCCCTTTGATGGAAACCTTTGGCGACAAGTCGTGCTTTGTAACGAGCAATTGTCCCATCAGAATGTCGTTTAATCCTGTAAACCCATTTATTTCCAACGAGGTTCATGGATGGATTGTAAGGAACCAAAACCCAAGTGCCATTTTGTAATAGAGTGTTGAATTCTTCGCTCATTGCGGCTCGCCATTTTGGTTCTTTGCTAGCAACTGTATAAGACGTTGGTTCCTCTTCGGTAGCTTTCAATGCTGTGAGACATTCTGCATGAATTGGATGTTTGGTGGCCATTAAGTTCAGCTTATGGATGGGTTTGAAGACACCCGTCTGACTTGGAGTTTGAATTTGATGAGGTTGGGTTTGGGAGGGCTATGTAATGATGGTTGGTGGGTTGAGATTTGTAGGGGATTGTATGGGATTGGCATCATTTGTAGGGTTGGCATTTGTATTGGTCATTGGGTCCAATGGTTGTTCCACCATAGCCATGGGTTGGTGAGGTGATAAAATTGAAACCTGATTAATAAGGTTATCAGTGGTTATGACTACTGGTGGTGATTGGGGTGGGTTATATGAGGGTGATTGAATGGAGGATTGGGTCTGAGTTGTTGAAAAAGGAAAAGTAACCTCATCAAAGATTACATGGCGTGAAATAAAAGTTCGACCTACCGAACTATCAAAGCACTTGTAGCCTTTATTTAAGCTGCTGTAGCCTAGAAACACACACTGTGTGGATCGAAACTGGAGCTTATTCTTGTTGTAGGGTCTAAGCCAAGGATAGCATGCACAACCATACATGCATAAAATGCTTTAATCTGGGTCCTTGTTGAATAACCTCTGAAAGGGGCTGCTATTTTGAAGTACCGATATAGGTAGCCTGTTGATCAAGTACATTGCAGTTTCAAATGTTGATGGTCAGAATGAAAGAGGAACTGAAGAGCGTGATATCAGAGTTAAACCAATTTCAACAATATGGTGATGTTTTCGCTCAGCTCGTCCATTTTGCTCTGATGTGTGTGGACAAGAATACTGATGTATGATTCCATGTTTTCTGAAATAAGCATCAAATCATTGATATTTTCATGCTCCATCAGACTGAAAACACTTAATCTTACAATTGAAAGTATTTTGAATGTGAGCATTAAATTGTAAGAAAATATTAAAGGCCTCGGATCGGCGTACAAGTGGAAAAATCCATGTAAATCTACTAAAATCATCTATGAAGGAAATGTAGTAGTAAAAGCCATGTATGGATGCTGATGGAGAAGGACCCCAGATATCCGAATGCACAAGTTCAAATGCTCTGAGTGTGGTGGATTTATTGACTTCAAATGGGAGTTTGTGAGTCTTTTCCATTTGACATGACTTACATACTTGAGTGTTGGAGGATGGCAAAACCGACAAAGAGGAACTCTGAAGGAGGGAGGATAGACACCTTAGTGATGGGTGTCCAAGACGATCATGCCAAATTTCTTTGGTAACTCGTTCACCAATAAGAATTGTTGGTTGCTTATTGAAAAATGAGGAAGACGTAGCCAAGGGAAGTCGGTAGAGACCAGCTTCATTGTTGCCTTTGAGGAGGGTACTCCCAGTTCGTGTGTCCTTCACATAGCAATAGTTGGGATGAAATTCTAAAAACACATTGTTATCTATAGTAAATTTACTGACAGAGAGAAGGTTCTTTATAATCTGTGGCACATGTAATACATTATTCAACCCTAAAACATGTGTTGAAGAAGATAAAGAAGAAGAACCAATATTTTCAATGTGCAAACCTGCTCCACTACCCACTCTAGCTTGATCAGTGCCATTATAGGGCTGACTTGTTGCAAGGTTAGCAAATTCTTTGGTCATATGATGTGTGGCACCTGAATCTGGGTACCAAGCTACATCAAAGCTAGCTGCAGTAGATGTCATCAAGGCTTTCAAGTTGCCTATGGAAGATGGTGCTATATGGGAATTGATGTGATAGTTGGGGTTGTAGCAGGTTGTAGCTGTGTGATTTGTTCTATAACAAATCTGACATGAGATCATAGGTGATGGTAACAGAGGGGGTTGGCAGTGCGGATTATGTTGATAGCCACCATGACCACAAAAATTATGTGACCCCCAACCACGGGCTCGAGAATTAATTCCCCAACCACGATTGTAATTGACAGATGGTGGAAGAATATATCCAGAACCTTTGGAAGCAACATGGGCCTCAACCGATGGTAAATCAAGGTGAGAATTGCGCTGATCTTTGTAAATTTCTTGACTTAGAAGTAAGCCAATGAAATAATCCAAAGGAAGGGGATCAATTCTAGTTGTTATGGAGGTAGCAAAAGAATCATATTCAGGAGTGAGACCACGAGGAATACTTAAAACAACATCCTGATCAGATACAGGATGGGCAGCAGCGGCCAAATTATCCACAAGTCCTTTCACCATCTGAAGGTAATCATTCATAGAGAGGTTATCTTTTTTAAGTTGGAAAAGGTGATGTTTGAGTTGCATTATACGAGCTTGTGACTGATATGCATACACCTTAGCTAAGGTGTCCCACGCAGCTTTGGAAGATGTAAGTCCAACGATATGTGCAAGGGCTCCTTCAGTGAGAGAAGATATAATCCAACTAAGAATGATTTGATCCTATTTTCTCCATGCATGATAGGCAGGAATTGGAATTATTGTTGTCGAAAAATTAGAGTTAGGAGTGGGTGGGAGTGTAGATGATGGTGCAATATGGGTACCATCAACAAATCTATACAAATCATGAGCATAGAGAAGATGAAGGAATTGGGATTTCCAAAGAAGGTAATTGGTCCATCTAGTTTGACAGGAAGCAAAGAAATGATGTTAGAGGGAGAAAGGTGGACGAAAGAAGAACCTACACCGGCAGAGGTGGTAGAAGGGGTGGTAGCCATGGAGACGTTGGTCAATGATGGCTCTGATACCATGACAAGAGATAGAATTGTTTGTAAGCTTCCTTATCATATGAATGATAGGAAGGTCTATATTTATAAGGTTGTTTACATTGAATTTGAATTCAAAATTCAAAAGAATATACAATCAACAATTATCTACACATTTAAGAGTTTTTACAACAGCATGCATAACTGATGCCAAATAATTGGAGATGATCTTTGGTTAGCTGTTTAACCAAATCTAATTTAAAATTCAAAAAGATATCTAGTCAGCAATGATCTTCAAATTAAAAACTCATTTATATCAGTGTGCATAACTGATGCTCAATTAATAGGAGGTGATCAAAATGACTCTAAGATCTTTGTATTTCAAATTTGAATTTTGAATCATCCCTTTTCCTTTTCACAGCCGATGGCCCTTGGTACTGACCTTGAGGTCATGGTTTGTCTACATACTCCTCGAGGTGGCCGCAGTTGATCAAATCTTCGATCGCAATTTGCAATGATCGACACTTGTCAGTATCGTAACCGTGGTCACGGTGGAATCTATAATATTTCCTTGTAGTCCTCTACTTTCGATCTGCCAGCATTATAGGAGGTGTCGCAAGTTCTAGCTTGGTATTCTTCAAACTATACATGATCTCTGACATTGGAGCATTCAAAGGAGTGAACACTTTCCAATCGAACTTTGTTTTGGTTGTAAGCTTCCCTTGGAAGTCATCTTTCCCTAACTTTTGTTTCTTACTAGTTTCTCCAGAAGTTAGATTTTCTCGATGAAGATCAGTTCGCTTCTTCTCAAAACCAGTAGTACTTTTTCCCTTCTTTTGAGCCAGAAGGAAAGCATCATTCGCTGCAGCATATTTTTCACACTGAGCTCCCAGGTCGGTGAGGTTTACTAGAGTTTTCTTGTAGATAGACTTTAGAAGCTCTGTGTCAGAGATTACAGCCTTCAACGTAGTATAGATTACTGCTAGATCCACCTTCTTGATTTCCAAACTTCATTATTAAAATAGGACAAGAATGCCCAGAGAAATTCATCTAGCTCTTGCTTTATTGTCATCAGATTAACAACCAACTTCTTTGGTGTCGTCTGAGTCTGGAAATGCTCGAAGAAAAGATCACTCAGTTGATTGAAATTTCGAATGGAATGAATTGGCAGACTATTAAACCAAAGTCAGCCGGGTCCTTTTAGAGTCGAAGGGAAAGCGCGACAGAGAACTGCATCAGTGTATCCATGTATTAACATCATGGAGGAAAAGTGATCCAAGTGAAGTTGCGGGACCGTTGTCCCATTGTAAGATCGATCTTCAGCATAGTGAAATGCTTTGGCAATGGAGTCTACATAATTTATGGGGATAGCACCATTTTAGCATGGTACTCCTTCTTTCTTGTTAGGGTCAAGGACCCTGCTTGGCTCTTCTCTATCTCATTTAGCCAATTTTGGAATCTCAATAGTTAATGCTCCAAAGTCCCCGACCGTGGTTGTATGACAGGTACTTGCGATAACTGTGGAACTGGCGGTTGTACCGCTGGTACTGGTGGTGGTGTAGAAGTCGTAGCGATGATTGCCACAGCAACTGCAATAGCATTTTCTACTGCAGCATTAGTTGTCGTTGTGGTAGCAGCCAACTCGGCCAGAACCCTTTTAGCGACGAGTTTTTCTGTTGCAGCACATTTGGCTAGAAGTCGGTTAGCCGCTGTTCTTACGTTTGGCTGCAAGTTAGTCAGCCACTGCTCTTTCTTCTCTAGTAGTGTTAAGGCGTGCTTGGACGCTTGCATATACAAATGGTGTGCAATGTGACCATCGGAGACCTCGATCTCCAAGTCGGTAATGAACTGACACAAGTTGGGAGTGTCGAGTGGAACTGCTAGTGGAAGAAGCTACACCTTCATCCTGTCGATGGATTGGAGGAATTAGAGGTGGAGATGGGGCAGTTCTCCTATTGTGCTACTAGTTGGGATGAGATCTACCAGAGTGGTTGGATGAGCGAGGTCGGCTGGAACCTCCTACTTCATGGTGCAACTGACATGGGTACATTGCTGGGACATGATTTTCTCTTACTGCACCCACAGGCATGATGAGTTGTGAAAGTGCTGCCCACTGCACCAAAATAGTGTGCAGTTGATCTTGTGTTGCATATTATTGGGGAGGTACAAATATTGTTGGGATGGATGCAAGTACCGGTATGGATGGTGGGACAAGCCTTGGAGGGAATTCCACCTCACCATTACCTACTTCCTACACATCTGCAGTTTCTTCAAGATGGGAAGAGTTCCCATTGACGTTGAGGATGTTACCACGGTTGTTGTTACAAGTGTTCACATTCTTTTTCATGAGATCGTAAGAAAATGAAATTAGTAAGTGATTTTATTAAAGAAACTCAAAAAGGCTCCATGGTGGGTGCCAAATTGTTGTTGCTGTAACTTGTCTAGCTCAGTTCACAGGTAAAAACTGAGTTCACACGTAGAAGCCGAGTTCACACGTAGACCCTGAAAACATAAAGAAAATCACCGAGAGGTGGATTGGGTAATTCGGTGGCTACTTTAATGATTAAGTCAGTTACAGAGCAAGTAGTATAAAGAAAAGTAAGAACAAATGCTTCTTGAGAAATGGGGTATGGTTTGAGTATAATTTTGGTTAAAAACTTGTCCATCCATGTACCATTGAATTTGGGAGTATTTATAGAGAATTTGGATTTACCCTTATGGTGGTTGAGTGCATTGTGGTAATTGACCAACTTGTATTTCGATCGATTATGGATTCAGCCTTTGGATCATGATCTTATGGCCAGAAATAGACCTACTAACCAACTTCCACGAAGATCGTCTGATGAAGACGGTAAAGGATACGATTACTGGGAGCACGCCTCTAACCATTCTCTTGTTCTTCGGCACGATGTAAGTCGAACCCTTATACTCTTGATAGGTGCCAGGACACATGTCGCTCTTTTGTAAGATGTTGAATCTATGTATGATGACACGGTTCGCGACACATGTTACTTTCTCATTGGAAGATAAGATATGTTTATCAACAGATAGGGCCTGTCATAGTATTATACAAAGCCAACTGTTGGGCCAACTAAGTACAAGATTATAAATTACTCTACCCATTGTATATTGAATGCCAATACAGCCCAATATTTAATCCAAATCAAAGTGCAGCAAATGCTTTTTTTTTTTATGGGTTCTATTTTAAGTTAAATTGCTGGGGTTGGAAGGGAAAAAATACAAGAGAGGAGACTAGGGCTCCTGCTTCAACAAGCAAAGGGTCAATCATCCAACCAAACAGATGTTTGCAAAGTTCAACAAACACCTAGGATGAAGATATTCCTCTTCACTGTGGGCGACGAAAACTTAGTAAAAAACAGAATAAGAAAAAAGAAAAAAAAAAAGCCAATTCAAAACTCCCAACTGAAATTAATAATGAAAAGACTTGCTTAGTTGCTATACAACGCAGCAAGTATACACAAAGAGGTGACTTTAATGTGGTAAGAACAAATGAGGAGAAGAGGGGAGGAATTGGAATAAATGTGAACCAAGCTACTCAATTTAATGAATGCATATTTGATTGCAATCTCCTAGATCTCAAGTGGTCAGGGCATGTTTTTACCTAGTCAAATAATCAAGCAAGGGCTAAGAAGATTTGCTGTAAGCTAGACCGAGCCCTAGTAAATCCGGAATGGATAGCTCAATATCAGAACTCGGAAGCAAAGTTTCTGGATCCCAGTATATCCGATCATTGCCCAATCCTTCTGCAACTGGGTATGGAGAAGAACTTCGGTCTGAAGCCTTTCAGATTCATAAATGCTTGGATGGGGAGACCGAACTTCCTAGATGTCATTGCAAAGGCATGGAAAAGTCCCATTTCAAGCAATCTCTCTCCTCTATGTAAAGTGGCAGCAAAATTGAAAAATGTTAAATTAGCTTTGAAAAGATGGAATAAGGACAGCTTTGGTGATATTTTTGCAGCAGTTCGGAAAGCTGAGGAGGAATTAGCTGACATCCAAAATGGGCTCTCCTTTAATCCAGCTGATGAGGAGTTAGTAAAGTTGGAAAAGAATGCAAGGAAAGACCTTATCTCGGCTTTAGATAGGGAGGAAAGTTTCTTAAAGCAAAAATCAATGATCAACTGGCTAAATTTGGGGGACAAAAATAATAAGTTCTTCCATCAGAGTATTAAAAGTCATCACCATATCAACTCCTTCTCTTCAATTTTAAATGGGCATGGGGAAAGGCTTGAAGAGCCTAATGCTATAAAGAATGAAGTAGAGCAGTTCTTCAAAAATCTCTACGTTGGGAATAGTCACCCTCAGTTAATGGAAGATGGGATCCAACAATTAAACCTTCCAAGGACTCTATCTGATGATCAAAGGGAATGTCTGCAACAGCCAGTTTTGGAGGACGAGATAAAGAGGACCATTTTCTCTTTTGATGGCAATAAAGCCACGGGACCTGATGGATTCAATGCTGATTTCTTTAAACACTGTTGGAGTATTGTAGGCGAAGAGGTAACTCATGCTATCCGATGGTTCTTTCTAAATCCTTTCATGCCTAGAGATGTGAACAGTACATTTCGTTGTTTGATCCCTAAGGTGGACTGCCCAAACTCTTTTACTGATTTTCGGCCTATTGCCCTGTGCAATGTTTTATATAAGTTTATTACAAAAATTTTGGCTAACAGAGTGCAGAAGTGTATTAGCACCATTGTAGCAGGAAACCAATCAGCTTTCATCAAAGGAAGAAACATGGCCGATAATATTCTCCTATGCCATGTTGTGATTAGAGGTATGGAACGATCCTCGAGCCCTCCTTTAGCCATTTTAAAGGTGGATCTGCACAAAGCTTATGACTCTGTAAACCGTCACTATATCTTAAAAATATTGGCAAAGATGGGGTTTCCAAACTTGATGCTGAGGTGGATAAGTGCATGTATTCACACCCCCATGTTTTCAGTTCTGGTTAATGGAAGCCCGGCAGGATACTTCAAGGGTCTTAGGGGGATAAGACAGGGGGATCTTTTATCTCCTTATCTGTTTACTTTATGTATGGAGCCATTATCTATTTTGCTGGATGAGGCGGTCAGTTGGAAAGCTATTACTCTTCCCCACAGATGCAAAGCTACATCCCTCTCTCATCTTATGTTCGTAGATGATCTCATGATTTTTGCAAAGGCGGAGTGTAGATCTATTACTGGAGTCTGTGATACTCTCCATCTTTTTTCATCATTATTGGGGCTTGTGGTGAATTACTCAAAATCGTCTATATTACTAGGGGGCATCTCTAAGGATGTTAGGGTTCAGATTATTGCTACCTCAGGATTCCCTGCAGGCAATCTCTCCATCTCTTACTTGGGTACCCCTCTAGTGCAAGCTAGTTTATCTGCAAGAGACTGAGAATCTATCATCCAGAAGATTAGATCAAGAATTGAAGGGTGGAAGTCTAGATTTCTATCTTATGCTGGTCGTCTGCAACTCATCTCATCAGTCCTTCAAGGTTCTTATTTCTATTGGCCTGGTCTCTTTGGTCTCCCAAGGAAAACATGTAAAAATATTGAATCCCTGCTGGCAAAATTCCTTTGGTCAAGTCCAGATCTCAAAAAGAAAATTCACTATGTTAGCTGGAAAAGAATTTGCCTTCCAAGAAAGGAAGGGGGTCTTGGTATCAGAAGAGTGAAGGATATGTGTGATGCTGGGGTCATGAAACATCTCTGGAATATAATTACAGACAAAAAGAATATATGGGTTCAGTGGGTTAAAAGGAAGTATATCAAGCAAGATTCAATATGGACAGCGAAATCATCCAAGAACTTCTCCTGGATTTGGCGAAATCTATTGAAGTTTAGAGATCGGATGAAATGGAGAGTGGAGTACTCCTTGGGATCGGGAAAGGAGACTTATTTTTGGCTTGACCCATGGCTAGGAGAAGATCTTCTATGGAACAGGATACCAAATGCTGAGATTCACATTCCTTTGGAGTCGAAAATGGCCAAAATAAGTGATGCTTGGGATGGTGACTCTTCGAAGGCATGCCCTAATAGCGACTTGCAAAGCTTTCGAAGCATTTGGGAGGATCTGCATCAACTCCAATGGCAGCCGATGGGGAGAGAAGATACTATTCATTGGAAAGCAGTTGATGGATCTAGGAGAGGGTTCTCAATAAAGGAAGCTTGGGATTCAGGAAGAAATCGAGGTACCATAGTGCAGTGGGCAAAGGCTATTTGGTATCCTGCAAATATTCCAAGACAATCCTTCGTCTCTTGGAGGGTGTGTTGGGTTGCTCTCCCAACACCTAATCAGCTTTAAATCAAAAATATAGTGATTCCTTCCCAGTGCCAATTATGCGAGTATGGGAGCGATAGCAAAAACTACCTATTCTTTGAATGTGAATTTTCAGCCTTCATATGGGAAGCTTGCATGAGCCAATGCTATCAACGAATGAAGAAGCCGGCTACCTATAATATCGAAGTGGCCCGTCTATCCATCTCCAACACTCGGGGTCATGATATATCCTGTGTCCCAAAAATAGTATTCAATGCTATGGTATATAATATTTGGAATGAGCGAAATGAGAGGATCTTCACTGCAAAGAAAAAGACAAAAGAGGAATTAGCTTGTGATATTATTCAGGGGGTCTAAGAGCAAATTACCACTATTAAATTCCATGGGCCCAGAAACCCTATGGAAGTATTACTTGTTATCAATTGGAGCATAGATGTTCACTAGGCCTTAGGTCAGTGTTGATGTAATTGGATGATTCTATTTCTTGTTTAGTCCGCTTGTGGTTTGGCCTCGAGCCGTGTCCTGCCTAACAGGTTGTTGTATTTCTTTCCTTAGGTTTTTTAATAAATAATATCTATTTACCTAAAAAAAAAATATACACAAAGAGGGTGCAGGTTCTCTGAACAGAGCAGTTGCCCACACGTACTACCAATAGGAGCAGGCGACGACAGCTCCATAAGTCAGAGGGTATGAGAGGAGAGAGACAGAGGGGCGCTGGGTAGCTCCCACTCTGCTGTTCAGAGAACCTCTTCCCATGCAAATTTTAGTAACCACCCAAAGGCCTTCCCCTTCTACAAACTAATAGAGTTAGTTGGGGTCAAAATACTCAGAATTTATTAGAGAATAATAATTAAAGAAAGACGAACCCTTTCAAGTCCCTGGCTGATAATTAATGTTGTACTGGAAGTTCGATCTTCTTGTTTTGCAGTCCAATAAAAAAAATGTTGGTGCTTTGTGCAAACTGAAACTTCGTTAGATAACATCGGAGGACCAGACATATTTCCAGTCAGTCATTCATGAAATTATAGAGGAGATGGGGACCCTGGTTCACTTAATGGGAGGGACCAAAAAAGGATCCACATACAAAGATCCAACTACTACATTTACAGCAGCTCAACCACATCCCACATGGGTTAGGTGCCCATGAGGTATGTAAGCTAATACTATCTCAAATTTCACAGGAACGAGGATGAAGAGAAGAAGAGCCACTTAATCTCTACTGCAAACATGAAAGATCAGAGGAAGACAAATAATGAAATACCATCCTTTGAAGCTTTTTCCATATTTCATAACTAGTACTAACACAATTACATTAGCAGCACTAATGATAATAACTTCGAAGAGCAACAATGGCATTGTGCTCTGCCCAGTGAGTTGCCTACATGTAGATAATCCCTCAAACTGTGTTTGAGATACTTTTGAAAGTGGTCAATCAATTTACAGTGTGAAAATGCTCAGTGAGTTGCCTACATGTAGATAATCTCTCTCTCTCTCTCTCTCTCTCTCTCTCCAGAACTTACCCACATCCTCCTTCCCAAGTTTCTTTCTCCGATGAAACAAACACCATGAGAGAATGAACAACTTGATTGAAGAAAAAAGAACCAAAGCATCTGCTCTTCCTTCTCAAGTTTCTTTCTCCCATGTAACAAACACGATGAGAGAATGAACAACTTCATTGAAGAAAAAAGAACCAAAGCATCTGCTCTTCCTTCCCTCCACAACCCCTTCTGTGAAAATCCTGCACAACAATCCTCAAGCTAGACTTCCCTGATCAGAAGCATCTTCATAAAAATATGGGGTCAACTTCCCATCCTTCTGGTTCCTGGGCCTGCTCTCTGGACTCACCTCCTGCAACATTTTCACCACCCTTCGCATTGAGGGGCGGTTTATAGGAAGTGGACCGGAGCAAAGGAGACCAATGTTGAGGACCTTGCAGATCTCTTCCTTGAAACAGGAGTTCAACTTCGAATCAAGCACCTGATCAACTCCTTTCTGATCCAAGGTGCTGCAGACCCATTTCACTAAATCCTTCTCCCCAAATTCAGGATCGATGGGGAGTCTCCCTGTCACCAACTCTAGAATGACCACTCCAAAACTGTATATGTCGCTTTTCTCATTCACCCTAAGAGTATACGCATATTCTGCATACAATTCAATACAAAAGTTCAGCTATCAACAATGTAAAATCATAATGAAAACCCATTGAGTTATAAAGGCATTCAAGAGTCTTAAAGCCAGTGAAATAACTAATTATCAACATACTAAAATTTAAGGAACAATACCAGCCTATTACTGAATTGGAAGAAGAATGAAATTAATGAAATTTTTAAGGAAATTCAGGTGTTCCAAATTTAAACATCACCCATTTCAATTTCAATGCAAGACATGAGAGTAAAAAAGAAAACGAGCAGTGCAGATCAAAGAATTAGTTTTTACGAACCTGGAGCGATGTAACCACATGAACCAGCTATCACAGACATGGATTTTTGTCCCTTACCAACCACATCAATAACCTTGGCAACCCCAAAATCAGAAACCCGAGCTCCAAACTCTCCATCCAACAAGATATTGTTTGATTTTATGTCTCTGTGAACGATTGGAGGAACACAGTCGTGATGCAGATAGGAAAGCCCCTCGGCTGCATCCACTGCAATCTTATATCTTGTTGGCCAATCCAACACACTTCCTTTGCTACTGTGAAGCAAATCACCCAAGCTTCCATTTGGCATGTACTCATAAACAAGAAGCCTGCAATCTCGGGAAGTACAGCAACACCATAGCTTGACAATATTTTTATGTCGGATCTTCCCCAACGTATCAACCTCTGCCTCAAAGCCATCGTCTGGAATCTGATCTTTCGTAGTATCACTGCTGTCATCTTTCTTTGATCCTCCCCAGAGCTTCTTCACAGCAACTGCCTCTCCGTTACTGAGTACAGCCTTGTAGACCTTCCCGGAAGCTCCACTGCCAATCAGGTTATCTTCGTCCAGGCAATCCAGGATCTCATATTCACTGAAACCCAATTTGTAGAATGAAGTTAATGTCCATTTGGATTTGTCAATACCGTTCTTCACCTTCTTGATATTCCTGTATTTGCAGTAGAACCAGCCCACCCCAATAATAAAGACCATGCCAGCAAGTATAAAGATTGATCGAAACAGCCAGGCGAAACCCTGGTTCCTACCTTCACTTCCCCTGGGACAGAGATCTGGCAGATCACCACACAAGCCCGGATTGCCCAAGAAGCTATCCCTATAAGTTTCCCTGTCGTACAGAGGAGGAAGGTCACCAGAGAGTTGGTTGTTTGACAAATTAAATGTGTTCAGCTTCAAATTCTGCAATTCAAGCGGGACATTTCCAGAAAAAGCATTTCCAGAGAGATCGAGATAATTGAGCACAGGCAAGCTCCCAATTTCAGCTGGGATTTTTCCAGAGAGCTTATTATTAGCAAGGTTCAACTCATTCAGCCTCTTTAACGACCGGAACCCAGACGGAAGCTCACCGAAGAGCTCGTTATTTTGGAGGTCAAGCATGCTGAGCTCACTGAGATTCATTAATGTTGCAGGGAGAAGCCCAGAAAGCTGGTTATCACCACCAGCAAACTCAACGAGATTCTCGACCAATCCAATCTCATTGGGTATGGATCCAGCAAACTGGTTTCCCGAGATAAGCAAAACAGAGAGATTAAAAGCCCCAGCGATCATCTTTGATATATTACCTGAGAACGAATTCCCCACAAGTTCAAGTAGATAAAGATGAGGCAGTCCCCAGAACGCAGCAGGAACCTCACCAGAGAGCCGATTACCCATCAATCGAACTCTAGTCAAGCTCCGACAATGGCCAAGGCTTTCTGGAATCTGCCCAGAGAACATATTAGAGATCAGAAGAAGCTCTTCAAGAGACCCTTTCGCGCACAAATTCGCAGGTATCTCGCCTGAAAACTGATTCTGCGAAACGTCAATAGACTTCAACGGGGAATTCGTCCCAAGTTCCTGGGGCAATTCTCCGCTAAGCTTGTTCTGGAAAAGCTTCAACTCATACAAATTAGGAGACATGGCGATGCTTTCAGGCAATGTTCCTTCCAAGCGATTTTCATATACATTGAGGGACTCCAGAGATAAAGCACACAACTCAGACGGAATCGTTCCGTTCAAGTCGTTCATGGAAGCATCGAATCTTCGCAACTCCTTCAAATTCGACATCCCAACAGGAAACCCACCAGAAAGAGAATTGTTGTAGAGTTCAATCTGTACAACACTGGACAGGTTGGTAATCGATATGGGTATGGAACCATGAAGATTGTTCATTGCCAAATCCAAATCCAGCAGACTCTGAAGCCGGCCAAGCGAGTCAGGAATCTGACCCACGAGATTACATTGGGTGAGCCAGAGAACTTCCAGACGAGTCAAATTACCGAATTCCGGTGGGATTTGACTCGGAGAAAACGGATTGTAAGACAAATTAAGCTGTTTCAAAGTAGAAATGTTTCCAAGAAACGATGGAATGGTTCCATTGAAGAGATTCCCAACAAGTGAGAGCACCTCGAGCTTGAGGAATTGGCCGAAGCTCACGGGAATATCGCCGGAGAAATTGTTTCCAGTGAGATCAAGGTGGTGGAGATTTGGGATTTCAGAAAGGGAGGAAGGGAGGGGATCTACAAGGAGGTTTTGAGCGAGATTAAGATGCTGGAGATTTTGACAGGCAGAGATCTCTTCAGGGAGAGACGAGTTGACGGAGTTGTTGAAGAGAGAGATAAAGGAGAGGTTATGGAGGCGGCAGAGGACGGTAGGGAAGGGTCCTGCGATGTTGGTGTTGGAAAGATCGATGGAGTTCACGGAACCAGTGACGGAGTCGCATTTTATGCCATTCCAGTTACAAGGGCTGTCGTCTCTGTCGTCCCAGTTGGAGAGTGCTCCGTCTGGGTCGTCGAAACCTTGCTTAACTTGTTGCAGGTAGCGACCTTCCTGGTTTAGAGAGAGAACCAGATTAGGTGAGAGAAGAAGGAACCAGAGGAAGAGAAACATGGTCGCCTCTCGATTCAAGAGATGGAGACGAGCAATCCAAGACTAACTACAGAGTTGGTTTCGTATTGTAAAAATAGGATGAAAAGTTCAAGAGAGAGAGAGAGAGGGCAAATGGGTAAATTACCGTATGAATGTCAATTCAGAGTTCCCCATGCGTTTGAAAAGTTTGGATCCTCTCTACTTTGATTCTTCATGTATTCGGTGATATCAAAACAGGTGACACCTCAATTGGTTTTGGTTTAATGGTTCGATTCAGTTTTGGTTTGATATGAAAGAGGAAAATCAAAATCTAATCATTAATTTAAATGATTTTAAAATGCTTATTAAAATAGATTATTCATTTCGATTGTTTGATCTTTAAATTGTTTTGTAAGAGAGGAGGAAGAGAGAGAGAGAGAGAGAGAGAGAGAGAGAGAGAGTTTAGAACAAAGAGAAGGGTGAGGGAGGGAGTGAAAATATTAAAATAATTTTAATTTATTTTTATTATGAAAGTAGATTTATGATTTAGAGAAGATAGGTCACATAAAATGTATTAAAATAATTTTATTTTATTTTTAAGAAGAGACCTTCAATAAAAAAAAAATAAAGATTTAATCGATATTAATGGTTCCAAGTCATTGGTTTTAAATGATTTCATTTTTTAAACTATAATCGAATCGTTTAACTAAAATGGTTTTCTTTTTGTAAACTAGAATCAAACCATTTTAATAATCAGTTTCATAGTTACAATTTGTACAATCCAGCTTGATTTGATTAAACGGGTTCGATTCTTTTTTAACACCGTGAATTCAAAAGATTACCATTTTTTATTTTTAATTTAAGAGACCAAGTTCTTCTTTGGTAGATAGGGACCAAGTTTCTTTCTTCTTTCTTGCTCCAAATTCCTCCAACAAATAAAAAGGATAGTTCAAACATTATTCTAGTAAGAGATGATATTGAGATAAAAATCTGCTTTGAAGGAAAAAAAAAAAAAAAAAAGTTGGGTGGGGAGGGTGGGGGGAATTTGAAATCGAAGAAATATAGGTACATAAATTCATTATTATTTTATTTTATTATTATTTTGAGGGAAAATTGCTCTCACCTCCTTTTCAGGAATCTTAAAAAGACGATCACCCTCTAATTTGATTCAAAACGTCTCCCACCTCTTATACTTTTGAAAATATTCTTTTTATTCAATTTGGTGATAACATTCATCATCACCAGTATTTTTTAGACAATAATACTCTCAGATTTACTAAAGAGATTTTATCAAAAATCTGTAATTAAATTTAATTTAAAAAATATATTAAAAAAACAAAACGTGTCAAAACCGGTCAAAACATGAGATATTCTTCGTTCTTTACTCTTATCTCACTGTCAAGCTTGCGGGAGACTGCTACTGCTCCCTCTTCTTCAACTCGCTGGAGGTTAATCGTTTCTGACACCCAAGTAACCCTAAATCTGTGCATTTTTGTTTTCTATCCTGTTTCTCAATATCGCTTGAGGAGGAACCAATAATCATAATCAACAAGAGACATTCTTCGGCTCTTTGCTGGTTCTGGATTAGAATCTTTGTCAAGTGTGTTCTTTTTTTTCTTCTTTAAACAATATGCAGTCCAACATTCCAACCTTATTATTTTTTATATTTTTTGGGGAGTTGGTTTGGCTCAGGTTAGGCATAAATTCCCCCAAGTATTCACTCTACATGTAGTGTGATTTTATCGATTGATATTTTAACGCCGTCCTTGACTCCTTGTGGCTGCAATTCCGGTTTCTAGGAGCCTTTGCGAATCTTGGAATTTCACATTGTTCGCTAGGGATTTTGTTCATTGCTGATTGTGTGACCATTGCTGATTCAACCTCATATAGAGAAGATAGAAAAAAAATGCACAGATTTAGGGTTTCTTGGCTATCAAAACAGTGCCCAGATGTTTCGATTAACCTCTGACGAGTTGAAGAAGAGGGAACAACGGTGGTCTCTGGCAAACTTGACGGTGAGAGAAGAGTAAAGAACGAAGAGTATGTCACGTTTTGATCGATTTTGACACGTTTTGTTTTTTAAAATTTTTTAATATATTTTCTTAAATTAAATTTATTTATAAATTTTTGATAAAATCTCTTTAGTAAATCAGAGGGTATTATTGTCCAAAAAATATTGACGATGATGAATGTCATCACCAAATTGAATGAGAATGAATATTTTCAAAAGCAAGGGATGTGAGAGATATTTTGAATCAAATTGAAGGATGATTGCCTCCTAAGATTCTTGAAAGGGAGGTTGGAGAAATTTTCCTTTATTTTTATTTTATTTTTTTTGATTTCTATATCTAAGTGGACCTGGATTTTCTCCAGTCGCCCAACCATGTCAGCTATCAATCAGATGCGTAGAAATCCTCTCCAGCATAGATCTCGATGTATGGGATCTGTGCTAGTTGAACTCCAGCCGTTGGATCGTGCTGGAGAGTCTCCAACGGTTAGAGACGATTTGATTCCCAATCAGATAGACAAGTATACTTAGCACATATATCGATACAAATCAGTCCTGATGACATAACTAACAGATTAAACGACAGAAGATGATCTTTTTCCGACATAGCCTCAGATGGGTGCAAGTCCACCATAAATGGAAAAAACTTTCTCCTTAAAAGTGAAACATGCTCATAGTGTTTTGGTAAATCTTTTTGATAATTGAATTAACATTATTGTTTCATTTAAAATTCCTCTTATCTCATAAGGGGTGAAAATTCAGTAAAAGAGTTGCAGTTCATTTAAATCTTTAGCCTCTGTTTGGTTCAAGGGATATCAAAAGAAAGGAATTAGCATCTCATGACAAAAATACATGAGCTTCGTACGCAGCCACACTTAGGAGGGTAACCTATTGTACTCAAAATTGGTGAAACAAATATTGTAAATTTCTTTGAGTATAATATTTTTTTTGTTCAAAGAAACAAATATTGTAACCTGCATGAAAATGATTATGGTTCAAGTAAATTGGAATGGTATGGTCGGCCGGTCAATTCATATTGAGTTTAAGTTTTCTCAATCTTTGATTTGATTTTGTTTTAATATTATTATATATGGTATATGTCATGTGTCAACTTTCACGAGAACTATACACTGATCAATCAAAATCAGATTGATTTAAGACATGATCGATACGCTGTTTGATACCTAGATTTAAATCGTGGATAATGACAGTCTAAAAATGAAATAAGAAAAATTATTTTCAAATTATTTTTGAAAATTCTCTTCTACCCTTGATTTATAATGATTTTTGAATTTACAATTTCCTAAATTCATCTACCTGGTTATAACAAATACCATTCAAAAGAAAAATGGATGAAAAACCAATAGAAAAATAGTGTGACATAGTGATGGTGTTTTGGTTATATGATTGTGGGACCCAATGGAAAAATATTGTCAAGAGTTAGGGCATTTATTGGTGGAACAAAAAGAAAAAAAAAAAAAAAATTCCAACTGGATATGCCATGACGGGCTAGGGTTTTCTGTAGTCGTGTAGCCCTTGCAGCCGCATCCAAGCCTTTGAGAACACATCTACAAATACACTAATGCAATCCGATGCTCAAATGAGACTACAGGGACTGCATGGTTGCAGAGGATCCAAGTCCTACCATGACGGAAATAATGACACTAATGAACATAACCAAATCCATATTATTTGTTCCGAGATGTTTATCGTTCCCTCTGCGTTGGTCTGATATGTTATTCTCTCAAATACAGTTAGAGTTAGCAACTAATGAGTGACTGCTACCAATATATAAACTGAGAACAAAACTGATCGATCTTAAAACAATCTTTTCCATAATAGATTTGATGTTAATACACTCACATATCATTTTACACTTTACCCATTAAGGTGATCATTTCTCATGTTCTACTTCCATCCAACCATCTCCATTAGTCAACACCATTCCAATAATCCAAACATAAGACAATTACTCTTGTAAGCCCCAACATGTGAGAATATTATACAGCACTCTTCTAAATCTATAATTAAATTTTGGAAAAAAATTTCTTATCCGACTATGTGGCTCTTGCTTCTAATACCAAAATCAACGGAAATAGACGTACAAGCGTCCAACTAGTAGACAAAATGATCATTTCACGTCTCTCGTGTCTAGGACCTAAGTGTTACAAGTATACTCTACCAGACACGAATTTTTTTCCCTTAATATTTTTCCATAATTGATTGATTCCTATTTTCACAACAGGCCTCTCTTCTCTCATAATTCTGCCATAAAGATTAAACTACGCAGCAGCAGCAGCAGCAGCACAGCAGCAGCAGCAGCAGCAGTTATGATTTGTTCACCGCTGTTAAAAAAACAAGGATCAGGATTGTTCCCAAAAGGATAATGGCGAATCATGTTGTTTGGAACCAAAGAAGCCATGTCCGACATTTGGCTGGAAAAGATTTAGTTTGGACTTTATTAGGTTGGATCTTTGGTGGTTGATGCGATGATGTGCAAAAACGTGGCCCACCTCTTCAGGGCTAAGGCTGGTCCAATGTCTGGCATATGCTTTTATGAATCCTTCGTACCTTTTTTTTTAATTCTATCTAATCTAGCCTTTACTTAAAATCTAACCTTTCTTTAAAACTTTGGTAACATTCCTTCTAATGAATGATTTATTAAATTCTTCTTTCTTTCTTTATGCTTTCTAATGATGAACTTACTTCCGATTATTTTTATTTTTTTTTATCATAAAAGCTAAATTATTTACTTATAAATGTTACCAAACTCAAGCAAATAACCATCAGTTTATCGGATCCGCATCCTGTCCTTTCAGTGGTTATGGGAGGACAGTGGCAATCTGTCCTGGATGACTACCACGTGATTTTCAGTAAATCCAAGATCCACGTCCGAGCCGACACCCAGCCGACAAGCCGAGCCGACAGGGGTTGTCGGCTCAGACGTGGGTCTCGGATTCAACCGAAAGCCATGTGGCAACCATCCGAGATAGGTTGCCGCGTCCTCCCAGAATCACTGGGAGGAGACGATGTGCATCCCAGTTTATCATCCTAGTTGTACCCAACATGAATTTTTTTTTTCTGACATAACTTATTAAATTTTAAAACTCAGTTTTGTAACCATATAGGATGTGGAGGGATAAAAGGTATCATGACTATGTTGGTGAATTTAAGAAAGAATAGTTATTCATGTCACAATGAAAATAGAATGTGATGTTTTTGAAAATTACAAGACAAATATGGATTATTTATTTTTATGATATATATTTTTTTTAATTTGAATCATTTAAAGTTTAGAGAATGCATAGTCATGTTTAGAGTGCACACAAAGATGAAAATACATAGGATGTACGCCAATCAATACAAATGAGGGTATTTAATTGAATTAGGCACAAAATTCAACATTTGGCTGATTTAGATCATATTCTCTGTATCTCACAATTAAAATGAAAACATCATCTTCCCAGGCAATAGAATAAAAAGAAAATGTCATATGACGTTGGAAAATAATAAACCTTTGTAACCATAATAATTTACAATATATATATATATATATATATATATATAACTTAACAAAAAATATTTATGGGTGGGTGGTTTCCCCACATAGATATTGCTCAAAATCATTTGGTTGTTTCCCTTCTACACTTTTGCCTTAAAAAATTTATTGATTTTAATTGAATTAATATAATACATCATTTAAGAAAGAATTAATTAAAGCTAATTATTATGAATTTAAATTAATCCGACTATATTACAACATTCTTAGACAACCTTATATAGTGGATGAATTTGTATTATTAAGTCTCACAATTATCTACATTATGGGTCACATTACTTAATCTGGAAACATGGTATGCATTATAGGGTACATGTTTCTTTTGACAATATATATAGGAGTATCTATATATGTACTACTAGGTAAACCTTGACGGCATAGGAGTACACATTTGTTGGGTACAAATAGTGCCGACTAATAAGAGCGTGACACATCGACTTGCGCAATAACTCTATGGCACCGATAATACCGATCACTAGGAGCGTGACACATCGACTTGCGCAAAACCCCCCAAATCAATGGGGGCAAACTGGCCTTTTTGCGAGTAGCTAGCCGAGGATGCATCCGCTACCTCTAGTTTAAGTCAAGGGTAGATTCGACATAGACCACTTTACCAACTACTATCCACCATTCAAAGTCAATAGGTTCATTATTTCACATTTATTGTGCATTTATTACTCTCTACTGCTCCCATTTCCTCTACTTCGGGTCGGACTTTCTAAAGTACTGGCCCGAGTTCCCTGCTTGTTACTCAAAATTCTAACTTAGGCATTAAAATGGTCCCTGAATATAAAAGCTCGACCTCCGTTACCTATTTCCTTGTCTTCTGTAGATAAACTTCACCTCCGAAGATCTTTATGTGGATTCCCCGCAACAATATTATTGAGAGATACACTACCCACAACTTAAAAATAATAATAGAGGTGTTCCATTATTGAAATTATTAGAGGTACTACCCACAACTTGAAAATATATAGTAGAGGAGTTCCATTATTGAATCTTACAAATGTCTTCAACGTGGGTTGCCGGAGGGGAACATCGCATGCATTATAGGATATATGTTTCTCTTTTATCATTTACACAACAATACTAAATTTGATACATGTCATTGAATTTAAAATTCCTTTCTCAATATTTTAAAGTTTGACCTAACCTCATAATTAGAATATTCTTAGGTTGGTCGGATCAGGGTCAAAGCTATAGGTACAAATGGTTTTTTAAGTTATATTTATGAGTAATAAATTATGGCTATCTAATGATTTCTCATTAAAAAAAAAATTTACGGGTTTATTATAGCTAACTTTATTACTTATGGTCACCTATGAAATATATCTTATTAATGAGCATTCACTTACGGTATCAGAGCCCCCTTACATATAAGGACTAAAGGCTTTTAGGAACTTTCTTTTATCCTACAATAATGTTCACTTATCAAATATTTTTTTTATTAATGATGATTCACTTATGGTTGTACTTGTTTCTTAGAATTCGTATCTCTTGGATGAAATAATATGTAGAAGATAGTAGACAAGGTGAACAAAGGATGTCGGGCTTTGAACCTTGGGACTGCTCTAATATCTAAGTCATTACTTCCACAACAAGCAACAGATAAAACTAGACTCAAGAGAGAATGAGCCGAGAAAAAGAAAGAAGGACAATAAAGAGTTTAAATGTCGGTCACAACAATGGTGTCTGTAATGAATGTCTAATCTTGAACTTGTGTTGTTGAGTTCCTTTTATAGGGGTGATTTGAGCTAAATTTGACTAAGCATGGTGTGGGTAGTTGCGTGTCAAGCACACTGGTATGCTCGACGCCCTACTTGCAGACAAGAAGAGGTTACTTACATAGGTTCTAAGAGCGCGACATGAGTTGACATGTAGGGTCTTTGCTTGGCTATATGGTCGGCATCGTAGGGTTCAACAGAGAAGTAGGGGAGACGCAATAAATGCAAGCCACTCGAGTTGTTGTTAGAGTAATAAATGTTGTGTATTTAATGGTAGAAACATTAATTACTTTGTGTTCGGCATGTCATCAACAGGCAGGCCGAGCTTACCACTGTAAGCCTTAGGCTTAGGGGTCAACATGTCGGGCTCTCCCTGGTTGTAGTACTGCTATGCGTAGGCCGACATATCGTGTTTCCATTGGTTCGTATTATTTGTACCCAACAATAGTCTCCCACTCTTTTGGTCCTACAAGGTCCAATTGAATAATAAAAAAAAAGAACAAAATTTCATTTAACCCCTAAAAACTATGTCAAATTCAATCAACCCCCAACAATTTCAAAAGTTTCATCTAGTACCCAAAAGGTTTCCAAATATCTCATCTACCACCCAAAATATTTCCACCGTTAGTCAAAAAGACCCCACCCGTTAGTAGAGTCCCGTTAGTTGTAAATATTAGGACAATATTTCCTTTTTCCCAATAGTAAAAGACGATAATGCCCCCCAAAGTAAAAAGAAAATCTCTATTCGATACCTTTATTCTCCGACGAGTTGCAACAGTGAAACCCGTTAGTCGACTAGGGATTGTGAGAGAAAAGTGAAGGAGAAGAAGTAGGAAGGCGAGAAGATAGGGAGTGAGGCCGTCGATGGCCAGAGTAAAAGAGAGAGTCCGAGAAGCAGGGAAGGCAATGAAATTTTAGGGAAAAAAAAAAGGATTGTGAACATTAGAGAAATAACTAACTGAAAAGCTACAGGACACTGCAAAAAACAAACCTAGAAACGAAGGAATTCTGACCAAGAAGATGAAGGCATTTCTAAAGAATCTACAGACTAAAGCCAAATTTCATTTGTTGATGCATCCATCAATCGGGAAGTGAAGGGTCAATGGAACAGAAAGCCACCGCCAAGAACTAAAATCAACTGAAATCGAGAACTGAAAGACGATGAACCGAGTAGACGAATTCAGATCTAAACTCGGACTAGAACACGAATCCGATAAAATGAACATAACCGAAACTTCTTGAACAAAACCGATGAAACTCAAATCTAAACTTCAAGAAATAGAATTGAAATTTCAAGATCTAAACTGAAATGTCTGAAACTAGAATTTAGAGAGATTTCAAAGAAACACAAGACATGAACCGGATGAGATTAGAAGCTTCGAATGACCAGAGAGAAATCATCCAGAAGGGTTTGCTGAAACAAATGACCAGAGAAAAAAAAAATTCAGAGATTTCTGAAATACGAAGAAATCCAGGAAACAATGAAAAAAAGAGACTGAACAAAACTAGCACGGACAAATCTAAAAAATGAAGAACGATTGGCAAACCTGAAACTGAAGAACATGAGGAACTGCAGGCAAATATGATTTGTTAAGGAAAAACCAAGAACAATCAATCTTGATAGAAACAAAAGAAACTGAGACGATGAACGAAACTTCATATCTGAGCCAAAAACAGATCTAGAAAGATGACGCAGATTGAAACGGACATGAATGAACAAAGAAAAGTTGAAGTAAGAACATCAGTAGGAATGAACATTTGTTGGAATCGCTGAGAAAATGAAGAACAAAGAAAAACAACGACCTAATCACCTGACAAACCGAAGAATATCGAACCGTGAGACGAACAGACGGAAAAGACTAAGAATTAGTGTTTTAAAGAAATGGGCAAATTAGTAACTTTATCTCATTTTAATGTTTTAAAGTTTCAAATAAAAAGGGTAAGAATGTCTACTCACATGTTCAGTCAAGTCTGTCAGTTAAATGGGGCCGGTTAGAGTTTCTGGAAACCATTGGATAGTAGATGAAATTTGACATAGTTTTTGGGGGTTAGATGAAATTTTTTCTAAAAAAAATGTTGGTTTAACCTTCATACCTATCTACCCCCCTCAAACCTTTCAAGTTGGCTTTTAAGGTGTAGGGTGAGGTAAGGACCGAGTAGCCAGGTTTTACTATAGGGATGGTTGTAGTCCACCGATCTTTTCATTCGACGTGGTTACTCCCTGAAGGCCTAGTTTAAGAAGAATGAGCCGAGGAGTACTGGTTGCAACCTTCCCTTCCCTTCGTTCGAATCTGAGGAATCATTGTCGTTCAATATACTCACCCTCAAGCTGTGTGCGTCAGTGTTGCTGACATGGACGGTTCAATCTATAGGAAGTTTAACCTTTGATCTACTCCTCTTGAGCCGTGCGCATCGTGTTTGCTGACATAGATGGATCAAGTTAATGGAAGTGTAATGATGGGCATTTGATCTACTCACCTTGAGTTGTGTGCCTTAATCGTTGGACTTGGACAGATCAATTCAATGGAGGCATAACGATGGGCTTTTGATACATCCCTTTAGACCGTGCATGTCAGTTATGCTCATGTGTGGATGGTCCGGATTGTTAAAGATGTATTCAGAGGCATTTGATTTACTCCCCTCGGGCGGTGTGCTTTGCTTACGTAGACAGGCCAATTGGGCCGATGAAGCGTCGGTTGTTGTTCAAAATTCTCGTTTTGATGATAACCAAGCAATGAAGCAACATTTATTGTGATGGAGCCTCGGACCTCTTGAGCCTCAGCACGTGTTCCTGACTATCTAGGTATGCGAAGGGAGGTTTGAGGTTGTCTGAGGGTGTCTCAGAGCCTGTATAAACCCCAGGTAGTAACACTTTCTTACTTTACGATTTTCATCACATAATTCAGCTTCTTTGCATCCTTGTGCAAATATGTTTTGCCTGTGTGGATCTTTAGCTAGTTGTGCATGGCGTGTTAGGGTTTGCCCAGTTGGTCTGTTTGCAACAAGTAAGTGTTGTTTTACTATTTCTTGTTGGGGTCTGAGGATTCTAAGCATGATCTCATTTTAATCACACTCGATGGCCTTCCTCCTTCATACCAACATTTCTATTCATCGGTACACATTCGTGGTCGTGGTTCTTATCTCTCTCTTGAGGAGCTTCATACTCTCATCATATGCGAAGAGATTGCTGTCATTGAAGAATCTCTTCCCAACCAATCTAGTGCTTTCATTTTAGCTTGACCATCACGACCTCCTATTGGTTGTGGTTTCTCTCACCAAGGCCAATATCAGCACTCAGGAAGATGTTGGTCTACTGTCCACACCCCACAATCCAACTGCTCACCATGGCCTGACCGCTCCAACACTCGACCACTCTGCCAGATCTGCAATAAACAAGGTCACCTCACCATAGACTGCTATCACAGAAGGGATTACACCTACCAAGGGCGACATCCTCCTGAGAAGCTTGCTACCATGGTATCTTCAACTGTAACATCGAACAACACTTGGTACTTTAACACAGGTGCAACCCATCACCTCACTCCTGATCTTGACAACCTTCATAATACCGAAGCCCACAACGGTAATGACACTGTCCAAGATGGTAACAGTCAAGATCTACCCATAACCCGTATTAGTTCTACCGCTCTCCACTCCTCACCTCATTCTTTTAAATTATAAAACATATTATATTGTCCATCTACTACTACGAATTTGTTTTCTATTCATAAATTCATCACTGATAGCAACTGCATTTTTTTCATTTGACTCCTCTAATTGTTGTGTGAATGACAAAACCATAGGGAAGATTCTCTATCAAGGGCTCGCTAAAAATGGTCTTTACCTTTTTCGGCCTCTCATTGGTTCACCTCAAGCTCACTTTAGCTCCACCATCTCTATCAATCAATGGCATGCTCGTCTTGATCATCCCTCTTTGTCAATTCAACGTTCCATTTTTAATAATTTAAAATTTCAAAATAAACAGGTGACTGGTGTTTGCTTCTTGTGCCAGCTTGGGAAATGTCACAAATTACTTTTTCCTCAATCGACTATGATCTCCTCTCGCCCTCTAGAGTTAGTGCACTGCGATGTTTGGGGTCCATCCCTCATCCCTTCTTGTTCATCTTTCACATATTATGTACTTTTTGTTTAAAATTATTCTAAATTCTCCAGGTTATTTTCAATGCAATCTAAATCAAACTTTTATAATGTCTTTGTCACCTTCAAAAACAAGGTTGAAACCTTACTACAACACCCCATTACAACATTTCGTTCTAATGGTGGTTTTCACTAGTAATGTTTTTGAATCCTATTTTACAATCCGTGGTATAACCCACCAGTTCTCCTGCCCTCACACTTCTGAACAAAATGGTGTTGTCGAACTTAAACACTGCCACATTACAGAGACCGTTTAGCTCTCCTTTCCCATGCCCATATGCCCACCAAATTTTGGTTGGAACCGTTTACCACAACTGTTTATTTAATAAATTGCATGCCCATTCTCGACAATAATTCTATCACACCCTACAGCAAGTTAACCGGCTCCACCACTACCTATGCTCATCTTCGTACATTTGGATGCTTATGCTTCCTGTGGTTACATCCTTACACACAAAAGAAGCTTCAATATCATTCCAGCAGTTATTGTTTCTTGGGTTATAACTCAATTCATAAGGGCTTTCGTTGTCTTGATTTACAAACAGATCGAGTCTATGTGTCTCGTCATGTGGTGTTCGATGAACACAATTTTCCTTTCCCCTATGGTTCACCTGCCTCATCTCCCTCTTCTGACCCACATGATCTTGACTTCTTTGGAGTGGCATCTTCATCGACATGGACTTCCTCCCTGGGATGGAGTTCAGTGTTGTTGCTTCTCGTTCCACGTCTCGTCATCATAAGTTTTGCAGGTAGTTTAGTAAGAATATATATCAAAATTTTTTTTCCGAAGAAGCTAGTAGGCAAGAATTCTTTCTACAGCCCCATGGTAGGCATCAATCTGTTACTGCTATAATCCACACGCAGTCCACCAAGAAGAGATAATCTACAGAAGATAGCAAACAAAGTGAATAAAGGAGGTCGATCTTTGGACCCTGGGACCATCCGATGCCTAAGTCAATTTTCTCATAGCAAGCAGCAAATAAAATTCGACTCAAAAGAAAGTGAGCCGAGATGATGAAAGAAGGGCAATAGAGTATTTAAATTCCAATCACAACAATGGTCTCCATAATGAATGTCTAACCTTCAACTCGTGTTGTTGAATTCCTTTTATAGGGGTGATTTGAGGTGGATTGACTTAAGCATAGCATTGGTGGTTGCATGTCAGGCACACTGGTGTGTTCAGTGCAGATCTCACTTCCGTAGGTTTTGAGAGCAAGGCATGAGTTGACATGTCGGGTCTTTGCTAGATAGTATAGTCAGCACCATAGGATTCAACAATGGAGTAGAGGAGGGTGCCCTAAATACAAGTCACTTGAGTTGTTGTCAGCATAATAAATGCTACGTGTTCGGCTATAGAAGCATTAATTGCTTTGTATTCGGCATGTTATCAGCAAGCAAATTAAGCATACCGCTATAAATCTTAGGCCTATATGGTTCAACATGTTGGGCTCTCCCTAGCTGCAATACTACATTGGTATTATTTGTACCCAACAATTTTCGTATAAAAAGATGAAAAATGAAAATTTTCTTGTAAAATAAGATTTTCATATTTATTTTATTGTAAAATGCTAAATATTTTATTAATAAAATAGGAAAATTTTATATGGTAAAAAAATACATGTGGAAAATCAATTGCACAAAAAAATTTATAACCAAACAAACAAGGCCATAGGAAAAGTAATTGAAAGCTTTCCATCAACTTTTACTAGAGGATTGCTAGCTCTACAAGGGTGTAGTATTACAACAGTCCATCTACCATCCATTATATTTGGAGCATTCGTACTTTACAATTAAGGGTGTCAATTCTGAACCAAAATTGGGAAATCAAATTGAAACTCGTCAATAAAAAATTGAATCAAATTGAAGTTAATTGGTTTGGTTTTGGTTATACATATAATTAAATTGTTCGATTGTGATTTAGAGCTATTAAACTATCGATAAGCTGATAAAACTGATAGGGAAACCAAGTAAAAGTGGTTAAAAATGGCACTAAATATGATTTCATTACAGGAGTGGGAAGCAAAAAATAAGTTATGCTTTCAGATAATATATTTTGAAAATATTACCTCAGTTATTAGTTTAGTATGAATTAGATTATTATTATAATATAGTCCATAATATATTATCAAATATCATATTGGGGGAAGAGATTAAAATATATGACTTTGTAGTAGTCATGATATTTTTATGCCATATATATTTAATATGCTATGGCTTAACATAGGGTCTTTCTAAACATGATTAGCATAATATCTTGACTTTGTGATATGATATTTTTAGTTTATTATTTAACGTTTAGAGTTTTGCTTTTAAAGTATTACAGTCCTAGATATTCATTCCTTCCCCATAAAACTGTGTAAGAAACATTTTACAAATAGATTAATTCAAACCGGTTGTTAATCAGTTTGATTTTGTTTAGAAAATATGAACCGATTAACTGATTCGATTATGATTTCTACGAATAATAGCCTTCAACCAGACCAAATTGAATCGATATAAATCATTTATGAACTAATTTACACCCTTATTTAAAATGTACTAGTATTTTTCTCAGAAAATTTTAAAAATTTTCACAATGATTCCCTTTTAATCCAACAAAAGAAAAGAATAATAAGGAGTTAATAATATAAAAAGAAGCTAACCCAATTGAGGGGTTATCCTATCAAAATAAATAAATAAATAAATAAAATTAGAGGGGTTATTTAATACCCACTAATCAAGAGGTTAAGAATCTATTTCCCTCTCAAAAATTTTAAATAATAAGATGTGTTAGTACCACCGAACTTGGACCCACGTGGACCCAACAATTCAAATGTCCGGGTTGAACAATTTTATGCTATTTTTGTTCGGTTATCATATCATGAACAGCCAATGGTTGGACCCATTTGACTGGTTTAATGTGTTTTAGAAAATTGAATCCTCTCCAAGTTGGTTGCCCTAATATGTATTCTGATGTACCTAGTTGTTGAGAACATTTATTGCATGATTAAAGGGTAACTGCCTGCTGAGGAAGTGAGGTTTTCTTATTTTTCTCATCCACATAATTTTATTATGACACCTTGAACATGGAATAGATGGTGCACATAAGCTTAGCACAGTTGATTGGTGTCATACCAGTTTAGTATAAGCACTTAAGCGAGGTCCAAGGTTTGTCGACTCTCATGTCTCCTATTGTGCTTTTAAGCACCCCAGTTCCCCTTTTCCTTCTCCCTTCCTTGCACCTCTAAATATTTGTAACCAAAGTTTCATTGGATCCCCCCAACCCAAAAAAAAAAAAAAAAAAAAGAAAGAAGTGAAATTATGGATTATCTTATGTAGATGAATCGAAATCAAAATCATAATTTCACAAAGAACAAGGGCAATGAGAGGCATTGGGCACTGAGACGGGAGAGGATAAGATTGGGAATTTGTTTGTATACAAGAGTTAAGGATTTATGTGCTTTTGAGGGTGGATGATTTTACACCAAATAATCTGTTAGGTAAGGATTTGTATGCTTTTGAGGGAGGATGACTCCGGAACATAGAATCTGTTGGGTGAGGATTTGTATGCTTTTGAGGGTAGATGACTCCAAATCATAAACCATGGAGTTTGTTAGCTGGTTGGTAGATTAGAAAACTTTTGCTAGGTCTAAATTACATAGGATTGATATAACTTAAGGGTGTTTCAATCCACGAGGCTCTTACTATTGTAGAGTTTGGGAAGAGATAGAATGTATGCAACCTTACTAAAAAACTATTTTCATATTTTAAAATCGTGACCACCAGGTTACATGAGATTGAGATAACTTGCTAATCAATAAAGAAAGCCTTTTTGAATTGAAAGTAATTAATATTCCAACTAAAGCAAATATCACCAACTTAGTTTCAAAAACCATTTTCATGCGAACAACTAACCATCAGGTCATGGGATAGAGCTGTTCAACTATTCTTATCCATTTTAATCAGCAGGGTTTACGTATTTGGAGAGAACATGTATGTGCTAGTGAAATGCAATTAGTCGAATGTCCTAACTAATGTTACCATTGCTATTATTCTAGATGTCCATCCAACTGCCCCGTCATGTAAACTTGGGGTGTCAATTTTGAGACCGAACTGGTAGTCTGGATCGAGCTGGTCCAAATTAACCCGAAATCAACTTTGACTGAAATGTTATTAGACATATTTCGGGTTGAGGTATGAGATATCCTACCGGTTTTAGTCCTAGTCTGGCCTAGACCAACCTAAAACCAGTCAAAAAAATCGGATCGATGAGCCAGACCAGATAATGGCCCGGACCAGACCGATTTAGACTAAATATTAAACCCTAGTTTCACTATTTTACTTTTTTAGATGGGCTTAATGGGTTTCTTACCGGACTTTCAGCTCCAATTGGTCCGATACCAACCCAATAAGCTAAGCCAAAATACAATCCGAAACCGAATAAACCTCTTAATGGACATGTTTCGATCTGTTGGTCGTCAGACCCCATAAAGCTCGACACCGATTTGGCCCATACCAAAACCGACCTGGACCAACCCATTGACATCATGCAAATTATCGTATTGGCTCAGTGCTTGACTGGATTATATACTGGCTTCCGTTCCAACCGGGTTTGGAGAGTACAACCGTAGTGGCTGGTTAATTGTATTGGTTGGTAGAGGAGAAAGCCTCAGGTAGAAGAAGATTGTTGATATTGATTTCAATCAAATTCAGAATGCTGTATCCCTCCATCTTTCAACAAAAGCTTGTAATGTACGTGATTGGATGCATGGAAATGGAAACTTTCAATTCCCTTTTGGATTCTCTTCAATTTGACAAACACAAAGCACAACAACATTTGGTATTATTTGGTTCCATCTCTAAGAAATCTCTTTGTGTTCAGGAAAAGATATATGCTTCTTTCCCTTTGTCTCTCTGTTTATAGTACGAAGAATAAAAAATCACATGGGTGATTCCTACTCTGTGGGTTGATTGATTTCAGATTGTCTGCAATTCTTCTTCACGGACACTAGTACCATAGAGTAGCTAGAGGAATTGGATTCTCATGTTGGAAATTGGGGACTGCCTCTCTCAAGGCATCAAATGCTCCGTGCTCAAGGGGATGGAAGAGAGACTTCTCTCGGGTCACAATCACTGTTGGCCCAGTTTGGTTGTTAGGAAAACTAAAAAAAAGAAAGAAAGTAACAAATTTTTATTTTTTTGGTAAAAAGAAAGTAACAAATTTTTAAATTTTAAAAGGAAACTCTATAATTATAACATAATTAACAATATGATTGTATAAATTGTCTTAATTTCTTATTATATTTAGACTCTCTTTGGTATGTATTATATTATAGAGTTAATTATATAATACATATGTCAAATGTAGTTGTTTGGTATAATTTATGGTATTTATTTATATTTAAAATAAATTAATATAATCTAAAATTTATAAATATATTAGAAGGTGTTTATCATATTGTGATAATTTATTATTACTTCTTTATGTCTAGTGGTACTAAATGGTTATTTTTAACCACTCATATATTATTCTCATAAATGATTTATTATAAATAACTTATAAACATAAATATAAACTAAATATGAAATGATTTTGAGTTAGTTACATAGTTATGTGATAGCAATTTGGTAATGATTATAAGGGCTTGTTTGATAAAATTTCTATTTTTGGATTCTAGATTCTGGTTCAAATTTGGATTCTACTTTAGGCTACTCCAGAATTATTTTGAAATAGAAATTTGTTTGATAATACAATTCTGAAATCGATTCCAAAACATCTTTGGATTAGAAACATGTTTGATAATACACTATCCCCTCAATCAAAGTTTAGAAAAACAGTCGTGATAGTGGTGGGTGGTTGTGGTGGTGGTGATGGCAATGGGTGGTGGGTGGCTGTGGCGGTGGTTGTGGTGGTGGCGACAGTGGTAGTGGTGGTGTTGGTGGAGATGGTAGAGGTGGTGGTGGTAGTGGTGCCGGCGGCGACGACGGTAGTGGTGGCAGTAGTGGCAGTGGTGGCTGTGGTGGTGGCGATGGTGGAAGTGGGTGGTGGGTGGGGGCGGCGGCAGTGGTGGTGGTGGTGGGTGGTGGTGGTGGTGGTGGTGGTTGTGGTGGGGGTGGTGGTTGGTGGTGGTGGTGGTGGTGAGGGTGGTCAAGTGAGAGTCATGTGAGAGTTAACTTTTTTTTTTCTCTCAAAAAGTTGATCCAACAGTTTGGAGCAAGTATTTATGACTCCAAAATTTTAGTTTCTAAAGCCTTTCTGAATCCGGTTCACTCTGTGGGAGTTGGAATCTAGTCGAACTTATCAAACACGCTTCTACTCCAAAGTGGTTCCCTGGGAGTCAGAATCCATAGAATCTAGAAGCAGAAGTTTTATCAAACATGCCCTAAAAGATTTTTTATTAAGTTAAAAAAAATTCATTTCTCTTATTTTTAATTCCCCATGCAACCAATCAGATAATCTTTCCTTAAATCAATTCTTTACCAATAACTTTCAACCGACTACCTTTTGTGTGAGGAGAAGTGTAGGATCATCTCTCTCTCTCTCTCTCTCTCTCTCTCTCTCTCTCTAGGAAGAAGTATCCGTGAGAATATAGTGCGCTCCATGGCTTTCTGTACATCAAGTTTCATCCCAAAATTTTGAACTAGTAAGCGGAAGTACTTTCAAGTGTATAATGGGACTGGCCGGTGTGGAATTAAGCTCCTAATGTTCCTCAGCATGTGTGGTAATACTAAACACCTATTACAAATTATATATGATCATATGGTGAAAACCCTCTCTAACTATCTTGAAAGTGGACTCAAATTGTGTCCTGTCGCTCAATTGTGCTAACTGTGATCACACAGCTGGCCTTTACCTAGTGTGCATACCTATATGTTAGTATATGCACCGGGTAAAGGTCAGTTGTACGATCACTCAAAAGTTTGATAGGGGAAAGGAATCCCATGTGTATATAATAGAGTATCGGACTATAGACTCATGTATTACTAGGTGTGTCGACCTATTAAACTCCCAACAAGCCCACCTCTGACTAGAGAGAAGATGAATCTTTTTGAAACCAGTCTTTACTTTCTTTTCTATTGAGCTAGTCAGATTTAATGTGTCAAACCTTTTACTCTTAGATTTATTGATAATAATGGAGCAATCCTAATATTTTACTTTGAATTATTACTTATGTTTATAATTTTTCAGTTTCTAATGGGGTTCTAGTTCCATAAAGGAATAGAAACAAAAATAATTCATTTAATGATTGTACTTGTGATTTTTGTAATTTAGTGTTTTGATTGTATGGATAATTTAATGTTTTAATTGTATAAAATGGATGTTTGAATAGATGAGATATGCGAGGAAATGATTTTTCTCCATGATGCTTGTGGTCTCTTCTTTCTTCATTTGGTCTCCTACCATACCATACCATACCAAAAAAATAATCTCTAGGCCTCAGTCATTTTCTCTCTCGTTTTCCTTTTTTTTTTTTTTTTTTTTTTCTTTACCATTTTCTCACTTCATTCTCTCTTCCTTTTAATTTTATCAATTTCTGAGCCTTTTTATTTATCCAGAAAAAAAAAAAAAAAAAAACTTGTGGGACTTTTATTTTTTATTTTTGTATAAACTTCTTTCGTTGGGATTTATCATCCTGAATCATGATTCTATATTAATTTTTTTTTTCTTTTTCTTTTTTATTCCATCAATCAATCAGAAAAATTTTCCTTCCTTTTATTGTCTATGCTTTTTATTTTGTTTTTTTAGCATCCAAACACAGCCATAAAACTCACAGATGTACTTAACAAAATGATCATTTCCACACTTTTTCTCAAAGGAAAAAAAAAAAAAAAAAGTCAACGCCAATGAGCATCATTACAAGTGTACGTATATCTTCTGTCAGTGGAGGTTCAGAACCCCTCCTTCCCGAATCGTTTGATAATATTACTTGTCAACATATTCCATGAGTCATCATAATGGTTAGAAGTCTTCTGTTCAATTAGATGATTGACAATTTGATTTATGTTAAGTCTCGGATCCAGATCCTCTCTTCCAGAATTCGGGAAGAATGGAATGCCCATGTTGGATAGTTGACACGTGGGATTCACATGAATTTGAATCCTTTTCGAAGTCGATAGAAAATATTGGCTTAGACTCATCCGAACCACAAGGCCCGGTAAACATTCTGCTAGTATATAAATATTTGGAGGGAATAAATGCTTCTTAATTTTTTAAAGTTAAGCATTTCTCCACATGAGGATTCATATCGTCTCCTCCCAGTGGTTCTGGGAAGACACGGCAATCTATTTTGGATGGCCGCCACGTGGTTCTCGGGTGAATCCGAGACCCACGTCTGAGCTGACACCCCCTGTCGGATTGACTTGTTGACTAGGTGTTGACTCGAACGTGGGTCTCAGATTCACCGAGAGTCATGTGGCGGTCATCCAAGACAGATTGCCACTGTCCTCCTAAAACCACTAATAGGAGAGGATGCGGATCCCTCCACATGATTTTGGTTTCGTTTGATTTTAGAAAAGAGCTCTCCTCCCCTCCTCCCCGGCTTCCATCTCATTCAACTTTTGAAGTTCATTGAAATTCGAATCGACTCTATCAAAACTCCATGGATTGAATGAGCTGGGAGCCGAAAAACTGGGGAGGAGAGGATTTACATTCGAAACAACAAGAGATGAAAGCAACAAAAAAATGGGTCACGGAGCGCCTAAAACGTGTACCAATGTTTTTCCTTTGCTTTTGAAAAGGCAGAAGCAGCTCTGGTGATGATACAGTTCACTCACTCACACGATTTCCCAGGCGGCCTGCATATTATATGAGAATCCTAAATCAAATCCCAAGCCCTACTGTCACCCATTTTGCCCAAAAGAATATTCTAATCTAGAAATAGATCAGAATCTAGGGTTTAAATTCTAAATCCAGATAGAGATAGGGTATTGAATAGAAAATTGATGCATATATGGTATTATATAATAATATTAAAATAAGATCAGATTGACATTGAAATTAAATATCAATCACATCTAAATTTCATCTGACATCAATTATTAAAACCATGGTGTATAAACTCTCCAAAATTTGCTTAGACTTGGATTATCCTAATTCCCAAACAAACGGCCTTCACTTGGGAAAAAGATCCTTTCTTGTTGCTAAGGGTGTCAACAAGTTTGATTTGGTCCAATTTCGACATCGGCCAAGCTCCTGTTAGGTTTTATAGAGTTAGCCTGGAACATGTCTGATAATAGATTTGAGCTAAATGGGTTGCACTGTGAATGGTAACAAAATCAGGCTTCGGTGTCCTATCAGACTTGCTTATCGGGCTGGTCAGTCTGGAATTGGTCTGGTTCGATCCGATTTGGTCCGGGCCCAGTCTTACTATTTGTTCTAAATCAGGCTTGTTCGGGCCATTATCGGGTTCGTGCCAGTACACCTATTTTTTGGGATCTTATCGAGTTAGCCCAGACCAGACCAGGACAGATAGAGTATGACAAAGACAACCTGAAACATGACCAATAACATTTTTGTCTCAAGCTAAATCGGAACGGTTTGGCTTGGCCCCAATTTTAACACCTTTACTCGTAGCCCAGCTGCGCTAGCGTCCATCAGACAAGTTAGGATACTCAGCGTACAACTGGCGTAACTGGGCGGCAGGAGAAGATCTAAGTCCTTCACCTTGGGCCAAGCTCCCATAGAAAAACCGGCCATTAGTCATTTCAACCGTTTTCCAATGTAACAAACAGCACCAAAAGGTATAATCAAAATAGTTTTTGAACGTGTGAATCTCTAGCTTTTAACTGGGCTAGAATTGCACGCATTTGCTCAACCTGTTGGTGGCCCAGAGTTATTTGGTCCCATCTGAAATTACAAATACATAAAGAGATGATGACCACCTCACTCAATAATGACACAATTTTTATATATAGAAAAATAAAAATAAAAATAAAAATATAGATGATGTTGATTGAGATAATAAGTGGGCCCACAATAAACATTTTCCAACTCTGGTGTATAGACTTTGGACCACCCAAAATTTAAACAAGTACCTTTCCCTCTAGCTACTACCACCACCACAATGAGTTGCTTGATACTTATAGATATTAAAAAGGAGAGGTCATTAATGAAGTTGTGTTCTATGCCGTCGGATCAAGAGACCCACCAGATCAGAAGTAATCGGACGGGGTTAATTGATGATCCATGAGATTCATTTGAAGGGAGTTACAGAGAAGTAGATCTCATTTTAAGTTGATGGGATGAACCATACCATCTAATCATCAATCTCACAATTAAACGTTGAAAGAGGAAAAGGATAGACCCAAGGACCAAGAGGCATGTTTGTGGAAAAATGGTAACAGAAAGACAGTGGGCCCCCATCTCCACCGCCCCCAATAAAGATGGAATGGTCCATCAGATTGGACCAAGCCCATTAGGATTTGAGGGGCCCATACTAAATGAAATCTTTTTACGAACTTTGAGGCGAAAAACACAACACACCATCATCTTACTAGTGAAAGGTGATGCGTAAGGAAACCGAAATTAAAAGAAAGGAGGAAGAGAGAGAAAGAGAACCAATCCATCTTTGGCTCCTCAATCATAAATCTTCAATCTTTTTGGCCCTGGCCCACTTCACCATCCACCATCACTTTTTTTGTACCCTTTCCACATTGCAACAAAACGAACAAAAGGGAGAGGAGAGAGAGAGAGAGAGAGAGAGAGAGAGAGATTATATATATATATATATATTTTAGATTTTCTTTTTGCCTGATTATTCTTGATCAACTGAACTTGAACAATAAATCAATTAGACAACATATAAATCAAAGTGAAGATTGTAAGTGTGCCTCCCACCCACTAATAACAAATGAGTTGGTCAAAATTGGCAACTTGTATAAGTTCCTTTCTAATCAAATGCATTTAATTAAATTCAAAATTATATTTTATTATTTAATAATTAATTAAGGGCACATTGGAATCTAATTTTAATTCTCAATTCCATAAATTTTGGGCAATTCCTATAATTGCAATTAGGGTATCAAAATTGAACTCAAACTCAGAAGTTTTATTGAGTTGGAATTAGATTTTTAGAGACCAATGAAAAATTGAAATCGGATTGGACCAACTGATAAGAGTAATCCAAATCAACATAATGAATCGAAACCGAATCGATAACAACCCAGTAATGGACCGATAAGAGTCCATAAAGTCAATCTCTTAATAAATATATTTATAGGAAATCGAATTGGTACTAGTCTACTACTAGACCAATAAGAGTCCATTAACCAAATCTTTTCATATTATATATAAAAAAATCAAACTGATAAAAACTTGATAATGGACTGATAAGAGCACAATAAGAAAATCTAACTCAAAACCAAAACCAAATTGGACCAAAATTGAAACCGAGCTTTTTTTAACCGCATGGTTTGGTCTTGTTGCCACGTACATGTCTGAAATCAATTTGGACCAAATCACAACCGAACCGAATCAACCAATTGACACCCTTAATTGGTCTACATTTAGGTTCTGTTGTGTTTGGACATAAACTTATGTGTGTAATATTTTTTTTTTCAAGAGATAAAATATAGTGATTTCGAAGAGTGATGGAAAGGAATTTCATCTTTCTTTTTTATCTATTGAAAATAAACTTTGAAAAATAAATTGACATATAAAATTTTATGTCAAAACAAATAGAAATTAATATAATTGCTTATTTTAAATTATTTCTCCACCTACTGTCTGTCCCTTGGTGAGCTCATAAGAGGGCCCTAATTCACCTGGTGCCTTGAGGCTTAAAACATATTGAAAACTTTGTTCCATGGAAAATAATGTCATTGAAAACTATTTTTCATGGAAGAAGAATATTGAAAACAACATTCAACAAGAAAAAAGATTTTCTCCCTGTCCAGTACAACTCATCACAAATGCATATATTAATTATTCAATGATGTTACATTGGCATTTAATCATCTAAAAAGTTCTCACTCACATGACAACAAGAAAACTAGGAGAAAATAGACGTTACGATGATTAGCATTTAGTGGAAAATCTTGTGTTTCGAGTCTCGACCATTAAAATAAGGGAGGAGGATCATTGCCAGGCTGCATGGCCCTCGGGGCATCCAACAAGATGAGATTTTTTATTTCACGAGAGATGAGACGGTCATTTCACCTTTCCTTTGTCTAAATGCAAACCCCATGCAACATGGCTGCAACCTTCTTTTACCCTTAAAACAAATTAGAAGTCTAAGCAATGGCCCAACATTTCTACTTTTTCCCTCATAAATGAAATGCCTAATACCAAACTTGAAGGAGTGATTGATGTTAACTCTTGCCATGGATCTAACTATATCTTGGCATTTTTCACCGAAAGGTGGTATAGGGTGTCTACTGTCTATAGATGAAAGTTACAAAAAGAGAGAGACTCAAAGAGGATAAGTAGTGGGATTGATGCCATATATGTTTCCAGTACTAGTTCTAAGCAGAGCATCAACCAAAGATTTATAGATCAGGAATCTTTAACTTGCATGGAATCAAAAGATGGATCAGTAATCTTTGATTTGGATTTGGAACCAAACGCCAGATCTTCTTAAACTTCATTCAACTAGTTCATGACATACTGTAGTTCTAGATTTTCAAAATTCTATTTCGTCAACTTTGACAAGCTCCTATATGCTTAAATTTAGAATATGAGTATTGAAATTAGGGGCGAGTTTAGTGTCGGTAAAGTTGTCAAATTGCAATCTGTTAGTCACAGGTTCGAAACATGAAAATAACATCTCCATGTTGCGGCGGTAAGATTGTGTATATTCCACCCCACCTTAGACCCTGGAATATCTCGTACACTGAAACACCATTTTTTAGTAAAGAAATTAAAATTTTTTCATTCCGTAAAATTTGAGCCTCAGTTTTTATCCCTCCCACAGGTTTGTATAAAACAGGAAAGGTTCCCTGATAAAGAAAAGGAAAATTGAGGGAAACCAAACATTAATTTGAAACCATCTTCTCTTGGTTGATTTGAGGGTCTCCCATCAAAATCTGAAATCATTTTTGCTTAGAATTAGGTTTGAAGCTTTCATTATTGTGTTTTCATGGATTTGTGGGAAATGAGTCATAGGATCCATCACCATTTATATCCAGTGGATCCTACACTCCAATGGTGGGTCTCACTCCCCATGACATTGGGCCATTGAAGCTTTGAGATGAAGCTTGAGATGGGTCAAATGTCACCCAACCCATCCAATTGCCACTCTTTCGTTACTTCGGTCATTCAAAGGTGTATATTGCCATTTTGTCTGGATCCGGTATCATAAGTCATATCGTATCAACTTGTTGGGGAATTCAATCATTAGGAGATCACGGTAATGAAAACTATAGGAGGTTGTATTGGCGAGAGATCAAAGGGTGAACAGCTACCCAAAAGAAAACTGCCTGGAAACACAATGACCTTTAATACCGTACCCTATCTCTGAACCAGCAGCCTTCACGACTTTCAGGTCCATCATAGCAGAAATCTTAGCTAGATAGATATGGATCCTTGAGAATCGACGTCGTCAAAGGTTGTTCTGTAGGAAAAATGACGCATTACTGAAAATTTGGAATATTGGGCTGATACCAGTGTTGACAAATGGGAATGGACTCAAATTGGTTGGGGGATGCCGATTCGATGTTAACTTGGTTGATATCAGCTCATGTTAGTTCCAATTGAAGCCTAACTTGCAGATTGCATTACAATCTAGGAAAATGATCTTCTCCTATTATTTAGTCCCTCCAGTCGTGATCCAACGATTGGAGTTCATCCGATGCATATACCGATATATAGATATGCATACCAAATGAACTCTAGCAATTGAATCACGGCTAATGTTCCTCCAGTGAGGAGAGGATCCAAACCCTACAATCTACCTAATTGGTTTCTTAAGGCATCAGGTTGATCAAGTCGGTAGAAAGGATACCCAAGCCCAACATTATATCAGTGGGCCAGATGGTTCCATGTTCATCAAAATGGCCTAAAAACCAGCCACAAGCATAGTATCTTTGTAGACCAATAGCAACACAAGTTGCTGATTCTAGCATAACAAAAAAGCCCATGCAACAAACCAACTCCCCTAAGAAAAATTACAAGGAACAATTAACAAATCACAAGCAAAATGATGGCTGCCCGACCTAAATTAAGGTTGCAACTTTGGCTGCCCGACCTAAATTAGAGAAATGTGCATTAGTTTTGTTGACGTGGACGGGCCGATTTGGCTGACAAAGCGTCAGTTTTTGTTCGAAATTCTCGTTTTGATGATAACCAAGCGGTGAGGCAACATTTATTGCGATGGAGCCTTATAACTCTTGAGCCTTAGCACGTGTTCCTGACTATCTCGGTATGCAAAGGGAGGTTCGAGGTTGTCTGAGGGTGTCTTAGAGCTTGTATAAACCCCAAGTAGTAACACTTTCTTACTTTACGATTTTCATCGCATAATTCGACTTCTTTGCTTTTTTGTGCAAGTATGTTTTGTCTGTGCAGATCTTTAGCTAGTTGTGCTTAGCATGTTAGGATTCGCTTAGTTGGTCTGTTTGCAATGAATAAATGTTTTTTTACTATTTCTTGTTGGGGTTTGAGGATTCTCAACATGATCTCATTTTAATCACACTCGATGGCCTTCCTCCCTCATACCGATAGTTCTGTTCATCAGTAAGCATTCGTGGTCGTGGTTCTCATCTCTCTCTTGAGGAGCTTCATACTCTCATAATATGCGAAGAGATTGCTGTCATTGAAATATCTCTTCCCAACCAATCCAGTGCTTTCATTTTAGCTCGACCATCACGACCTCCTATTGGTCGCGGTTTCTCTCACCAAGGCTAATATTAGCACTCAGGAAGATGCTGGTCTACTGCCCACACCCCACAATCCAACTGCTCACCATGGCCC
>CM053265.1:58236987-58371085 GCA_028583415.1 Protea cynaroides
CCTAAATTAGGGTTGCAACTTTGACGAGGCCAAAATCAAAATCATAAGCAATAAAACAAACGAATTTAGGCCTTCAGCTTGTCTTGGGCTAAAATAATATTATCCAAACCAATAACAAATTGGGTTAACGTGGTTCTAGATTGAAGCCTACTCAAGCCCAGAAATATATGGTTTAGTATCATAGCCACCAAAAGTTATTTTCTTCCCAACTAAGATCTTGCCCCTTATTCTATCATTCCCTGCAGGCAAGTTTAAAGTAATCGGTAACAGCCACGGTACCGACCAACTGATACCAATCCAGATCGGTATTATGGTCCATAAATGAATGACACATGTTGGTATTGGATTAAGATCGGATTAGTATTGGTGTCAGCTATCAATCAATTATACACAGATTTTTTTTTGGCGAACAAAGTTTTAATCAGAAAGATGTAAGGAAGTCATGGAAGTAGAACAACATTGTTTTACAATTCAAGAATCAGATATAAGCAAAACTGTTGCATACATCAAGAACATAACCCTCCTAACGAGGGAGTCAGCTAAGCTGTTAATCTCTCTTAAAATAAACATGAGATTACAACTTAAAAAATAAAATTTGAAGTGTTGAATCTCTTAAAGTAAACATGAAATTACAACTCAAAAAATAAAATTTTAAGTGTTGAATGTCCTCCATGTTTGAAATTTGAACTATGAGATGGGGGCCACATCCATCCGTCAGCACATGGTAAGTGCTACTTTTAGGACTTCCACGTTGTAATGCAAAAAATAATACTAGAAATTGTCCGTGTCTGAGCAACTGTTTTTTTTTTCCCATTATTTTCTTGTTTATCAATATCTGATGTTCGTATTGATTGATTTTATTCTTGAGTCAAGCTTCAACGTAGAACTTTTGTCAAAAAAATATTGACATAAAAAAAGCAAAAGTTTTTCTCTAAAGGGTTAAGTCTATCATCAAATTTTGCCAAATGGAACAGGGATGTGACAATTTTATCAGATAGACATAGAGAAAATGGTGTAGGTTGGTCTTATGTCAAATTTCAAACTTAGATCATCTGTATACCTTCTCATTTTCAAACTTAGATCATCTGTATACCTTCCCATGTATTTTTGATGGATTTTTTTTCAGAGAAGTTTTATCTTTCATGGGATTTTCATGCTTTATTTTGTCACTTGGCCAATTTTATTTGACTAAAACTTGATATGTGAATAATGAATTTTGGGGTCTATCTATCCATAAAATTGCATCCCTATCAAATCTACCATGTGGTAGATATTTGTACTAAGTTAGACTAGAAAACGAAACTCCCTAAATTAAAAAAAAAGAGGGTTTTTCTATCACATCTTTGTAAGATGTTATCTTATTATCGGTTTAATTAATTACCGGGCACATTGATTAGTAGGAGTTTGTATTATGGGTTTGATCAGTTTTGGTCTAGTTAGTTTAGGATTAGAGATAAACCAATCTAGTTCATTGGAAAAGGGAGAGGGGGGGATTATAAATACTAAGTTCAAAGTCCTTATAGCCCAAGTTGTATAATTCCTCTCTTATCCCATATGTAGAGAAAAAGAAAAGGGGATCTCCTAGTGGAAGAGTTGAATCAAAACTTAGACTAGAATAGACAAACTTCAAGCTCCAATGCACAGGTATGTCTTAGTTGATTATCTATTTGTTACTTTCTATTGTATTCTAAAGTTCTTTTATGAATCTTTATGGATTTGTGTGAAATCTTAGATACAGTATATTCTAACAATCTTACCTTCAGCTGCAAAAGATTCCCATGATTGTCTACAAATTAAATCAAAGCCAAAGTATTAAACCTAATAAAACCAAGAGACGAAAAAAGCACATAAGAATTTCCATTTTATTTCAAAAAACAGCCAAACAATAGAACAAAATCAACCATAACAAATCTGCACATTGTCGTGATCACAAAATATATTCCAGTTCTAAAAGTGGGCCATAATATATGACAATGTTCGAAAGGTATAATAAAGAAAACTTACAAAATATTGTGCCAATAGCAATGATTAATTCAGTCCACAATTTGCCACAAGTGCACAACATGTGATGCAAAATGGGACCTGTACCACGGCCTCGGCAAATAAGTCCATTAGCTACACCAAAACCAATTCAACAGCTTCTTGCACCTTTCTTCGACGCCAGAATCCACCAATAATAGCACACCATTTTGCCTCATGGGGAACACATCCTTCAACATCCGTCTCGTTGACAATCCTAGCAAACTTCTGGATATCACCTTTTTTTTAGAGAAGCAACTCACAAAAGAATTGAATGTCTCAACAACAATAGAGATCGATCCCACTAGTTCTCATAGTCGGATACACTTGAAAAGCTTGATTGTCGTTCTTTTCAATACATATTGTTTGGGAATAATTCTATATTTATTATATTTGAAATCTTAGGTGTCTTATATTTAATATTTTCAATATGTATGGATACGCACCAATCATTACGTGGATTTAGATTAGTGAAAGAGTGTTGAAAGACAGGCATGATTGGATAATACCCTTTTGGTAGAGTCTCAAGTAATCAACCTTAATATTAACAAATTGAGGACCTATTGATAATTTGGTTTGATTATGAGAATGATCAAATTACCTTTCTCTTTGGGTTGATCCTTACTCCTTATTTATATGTAGACAGATAATTCCATTGTTCGTAGTTGTTTAACGTATATGAGAAAAGGGAGTAGATAAGTATATGAGAAAATGGAGTAGACAAGACTGCTAGAGGACTTGACGATTGAAAGAGGAAACTTGTGTGACAACTTTCCTTCAAACATAATGGATCTAGGTATTTGCTTAATGTTATTTGATTCAATTGTTTAATAATTCTTATAGTGGTATGATAGTCAAGTTAGACTCAAATAAAATCGATACCTAATCCATTGTGTTTACCGATTCACAGTTTTCATTAAAAAAAAGGTCTCGGTGGTGGCTTTCTCAATGGCAAGCCAATCGGCCAGAACGCGGCTAGCTAGCAAGGCCAGCCGTGCGACCAGCCCACTGCCAGCCAGCGAGGCCAGCCTATATTGGAACCTGCCGTAACCGACACCGAAACCAACTGCAAGCCGGCCACGGACTGTTGCAACAGGCCAGCCCGCAAGGCAAGCCTGCTGCAGCGGTCACAGCTAGCCTGCGTACGGCTTCTGTGGTTGGTTTTTCCAGCGTCTGCCTAGTTTCCTGGCTGTGGCAGAGTGGTTAGACTATTCCCCTGGGAGTTGCTGGATTCTCAGGTAACGTCCCGTGATCGTCGCGACAATCAGGGAGTCTTTGTGAACATGTTCATTTAGAACACTTCAGTTATAATCGAATGGCATTTATTTGTAAATTAAATGATCTTTAAGGGCATTTTGTCCTTTTAAATATGCCATTTGATAAATAAATAAAAAAACAAAGGCAGGTCTGATAGAGACCCAAACCGGGACCTTTTGGATTAGACTAGTAACCCAAACCGATTGCCAATCTGGGTTAGACTGGAACCGATTTCGTAACCAAACTGGTTGGTTAACCCAAACAGATTGACCCGTCTGGGTTGACCAGATAACCCAACTATTGACCCTAGCGGGTCAACTCGGTGACCCCATATGGGCGACCCTGTAACCCGATTATTGACCTTACTGGGACCCTTTAGGGTTGACCCGACTGAACTGGGGTTGGCCCGACCTCTAGCTCTGGTTTGGTTTGCCCTGGTCTGACCGTAAAATGAATGCTTCTGTTTATATATATTGAAGTGACATGTAATATTTATGTTATATGTAACGATGTATGTTACGAACTGAACGTCACTATTTTCAATGACTATACTTTTGTGGCAGTATTATATTAACGTCGCTAAAAGTCCAGAAGAACTTTTATATATATATATATGGGAAAATGTTAACATAACAAGGGTCTATTATTTTTCTGTTATTTTTCCAAACATAACAAGACATCATCTACCCTCATACAACTATTGATAAGGATGGGATTGGTTGGAAATAAATTTACGATGATAGTTGAGTAAAATAGCATTCACAGTTTGATATAACACAAAAGTTAAGAAAGCAAGAACTTTAAATTATTTTTTTGTTATCAATGCCATTTTTGTAATTTCCCTTTAAGTTAAATCACTTTCTGTAATCTTTGCTCTCTTCATCGCGGCCGGCGATGTAAATGATCTAGCACAGTGACATTTCTTTCTACCTCTTCATTGTCTAGCTGTGCAGCCTGGGCCTCTATCTCTATCAAAGGAAGCTTGTATAAACCGGTCGAGCGGCAACCCATGCCTGATGACTTGGATGTGAACGAACCTGCATTTGACGGAAACCATGGAAAGCAAGGAAGAGGCAATTTTGATGAGGGAAGGGAAGGTGTGGTTGTTTGGTGGGACTTTGTGGGAAAACATGTGGGTGTAGAGGATAATGGCCTTGTGAGGGTCTCCATGGTTGAGGTGGGCTCTGATCGGGGATCTAATTGACTGGATTTTGACATTCAATGAAGCGTTGCAGAAGTACGAGCAGATGCTCAGGTTTGATCATAAGTTAATATCCAATCCCACTTATTGTCTGATGAACTGGAAAAAAAGAAAAAATCTGCATAAGAATCAATTGAAAGACTCTGGAAGATAGTTGAATGTGACATAATCCTCCCCCAGAAGTTATGGCCTTTTGGGAACCACAAAGGAAAACAGTAGAGGATCTGCTATTTTGCTGCTATTGAATGTGAGGTTCCAGGACTCTCGGTTCGGGTCTATCTAGGATTCAACCTGATTCCAATTTTTTTTTTTTTTATCGATCTAGTTTGGAATCTGATCATAATGTACTAGCGGCTGATCCAGTCTCCAATCCCAAGTTCTTGAACCTTGATTGAATGTTGATGCTATTTTGAATGATGCCTTCTTTTTGCCAGGACTACCATTGATCGAACAAAACCACAAATTGACCCATCCAGTTATCAATGGCATTGGGTCCTTGGGTTGGGTTATTTTTGTTTTCCAACCTAGCATATCTGTGCTATGTTAATCTTAGAATTCTATCTTTACAGGTAATTGCCATCTATAAAGACCAAGGATTAATGTTTACCAAGAGAAGGAAAAAAAGAAGAAGAAGAAGAAGATTAGCAACAATTGAATTCTCATAAATTCTCAAAGAATTTGGTTTTCCATTTGTAAATGATAGAACATAAGAGGAAATCCTTCTTAATATCTTACTGGCCATGATCCATGGGGAGACTATAGAAAGAAGGATCCATATGCACTGACTGACTGGTTTATTACAACAGTATGAAGCAATTATAGAAGTGTATAGTTAACTTCAGCAGAGCCTATTTTCATTACTCTGAACGCGACATGTTACTGGCGCTTTAGTCTCACTTCTCTGAAAAACCATAAAGCGGCTCCAATCCCCACCCCAACAATAGAAACCACAGTCATAGTGCCTGAAATAACAAATCCATCAAAACATTGAAAGCCCAAGTTTTCAGCATTTTAGATTCCAAAACATCCTAAGTGACCTTCACCTATAATTACCCTCATCCCAGATTTATGCCTTGAAACGCCACTTATTTATGGTGTTTTGTATTTTTTAACCCGCTGTACACCGACACTGGGTTTACATGCCCCTTCCACTTCCGCCTCTGCCATTTCTTCTTCAACTCTATCTTGTGATGACTATTTTCAGGCGTTGCTGGCCAGAGACTGCCAATTCGTGGGAACCCTTTGAATACTTGCAAGGGGGCTGATTCCTGCCAAAAATTGAGAAATTTTTTATGAACGAGAAAACCCAAAAGTATGTTATGAAATGACAGAAATACCACTTTAAATATCAATTTACAGTATCATCATGATATTCTTATAAAAGAAAATGAAATATCCAATCTACCCTCTTTAATTGTTCCTTCAACGTCCTATTTTTCAGTAGGTATTGGTGGTCTTTTCATCATTTTGTTATGTTTTCAAACGTAACAAATCCTTATTACAATAACATCATCCATATATATATATATATATATATATATATATATATATATATATAAAAGGTTACTATTTTAGTGACAGAAACAAACGCCATTAAAAGTAAGGGTTAAAGTAAATCATAAGAAGTCATTAAAAACTTTTAAAAGATATTAGGCTTGTTTTAACACTTATAAAAGCCATTGTTTGGGACAATGATTTTGTCCTATTAGTGGGAATATGCAATGTAATAATGATATTATGGGTTTTTCATAGTGGGATGCTTGTATGGACTTAGGCATGGAATGTTTTCCTTATAAACGCTGAAATAGTCCATAATATCTAAAGCTACCAAATCTGAACCCATAGGCTTAGTGTACAATATTTATTGATGGGATTACATGGTTTGAGTTATGATGCTTCCATTCAGCGAGCTAGTTCCTCACGGTATGGGATTGTCGTCGATAGTATTCAAAGATTGCTACAATCTTGTTGATGAGATTCCATGGCTTGAGTCACGATGCTTTTGTTTCGCGGGCTAGTTTCTCGAGGTATGGGACTGCTACCAATGGTATTTAAAGATTGCCCTTGAGGAGATCATATGGCTAATGTCGTGCTCTTGCCATCTTAGGCGAGTCTTCATTTGGTCGGTCCGCTCGAACGAGTAAGGGTGATGTTGATGAACTTTTCAAAATCAGGAGTCTTTGCCTTGCCATCTCAGGTGACGAGATTTTTAAGGAAGGTTGTTTTCAGGCATCTCGCTTTGCTCAGAATGTGGGGAAGGATTATTAGGCAATCTTGTTATTTCAGGTGTGACCCCAATGACGTATACCTTATACCCAATTCTTTTGGGATTTTTCCTATTATTCTGAAAAAATAATATTGGGAGAAATTTGATCAACTACCCACTTGGTCAAATTTGTTATTATTTTAGTGACATTCTTGTATTTATTATATACTTGATTATGTGTATTGATTGGTAAATTATTGTTTTGTGTTTACTAGCTTTGGCTTCCCACCTTGCTTCTATCAAGACACTAATTATGAAGAGTGGCTAGAATCTCTTATTGTGACGCTTGCAGTTATGTGTATAAACACTTCTTGGAGATATGATGAGCCTATTGCTCATTCGGATTTTGTTGACACTAAAACTAAGAAATTTGCAAAGGATTGGGAGGAATCCAACAGATTGTGTTTAATGGTCATTCAACACAGTATTGACAGAGCTCTTAAAGAAAGTATCATTGAGTAGAAGACTGTAAAGCTTTATCTAACAGAAGTTGGAAAAAAATTTAAGAAACTAGATGAGGCAGAGAGAAGCACCTAAAGTTATTCACAATATCCAAGTATGGTGGGGTAGAGGGAGTTCACAATCATATTTTGAATATGACCAAATATGTGACAAACATACTAAAATGGAAGTGCCAATTGCAGATAATTTCTTAGTATGGCAGATCATGCAATCTCTTCCTACTTGTTTTGAAAATCTCAAAACATCTTATAATGTCAATAGCCTACAATGGACAATAGATGAAATGACTACAATTCTTGTGCAAGAGAAAGAGTCAAAGAAAAAGAAAGGGCACTCAGTTCAGTTAGTTCTATATGAGGGTAACAAAAATACCCAAATGATAGTTTAAAAATGAAAGAAGTCTAAATGGAAATCTGGAAAATTTAAGAAGACTGGACAGTACTTCAAACCTAAGAATCAAAGCTTCAAAAAGAATGGTTAGGGATCCTCAAAATTCCAAGGAAAAATGTGAAAACTGCAAAAAAATTGGGTACAAGAAAGTTGAATGCTACAAGTTTGCAAATAAAAAAGCAAAGAATATAGCTTAACTGGTTATTCTGGGTATGTTTTGATGTTATTTGATTTAATTGTTTAATATTTCTTACATTATATACTTGAGAGTCCCTTCACTTATTAGTTCAAACTTTTGAATTGAAAACTTAACACAAAGGACCTGACCACTTTGTTATGAGGGATGATTCCCATTGACAAGAATAGAGAACACTGTTAGTTACATAAGATTTTTCAGTGGGTTCACACTGGAATTCCTTCTTCATGTGGATAATCCTCATGGCAACCAATGTCTTGTGAGCCTGGCCATAAGCTTTGCATATGGAGAGGAAAATGTCTTCAATAATGTTACATTTCTCCCCCTCTATTTTATTAAGGAGCTACTTAGTGGCTCTTAATTGGTTAACAGAAGCTAATCTAGCAGTCATAAAGCCAAAGGTGTTATGATCATGCTGGAAGCCATTAGAGTACTCTGCCGTTGCAAAATAAAATACAAGAAAGGCTTTCTAGATGCCTCATTCTGCTCCTATCAACTGCTAGACTTGGGAAGGTGTAATTTGTTTTGATCACTTGGTTAGTGTTTTTTAACTCATTGCAGTTAATTTCATTATGGGAACAAATTCACTCAATGTGATTCAAATTTAAAATAAGTTCACTCGACATGTTACAAGTTTTCAAGTTTCAATGAAGCTTTCTTCCTTTGAAATAATTTTAAAAAATTAGAGTACAATTTGTTAGATTTTAATGGCCTACAGATCTCATAGAACACAATGGTAATAGGAAACTTGAAAGTTATCACATACCAGTTTTGATGTTTGATCTTCCTTTAGTTTTCAAGCTTTGATCGTAATCCCTCGATCACAGTCTTCTACAGCCTCCAGAGGATGTCCAAGTTCTCTTGCTAATGGGTGCATAGAGAATTCTTTCACTAACTGTGGCTATGGGGACTCTGATCCAGTATTTATAGAATACTACCATAACCCCTAATTCCCTTCCCATAAATAGAATTAGGGTTATCAATCTCAACCCAGTGGCGAACCAACCAAATCGATTTTTATCGTGTCAATCAGACTCCCACTGAATGACTAGTTTAGGTAATTAATGAAGCCTATAAAAATAATAATCTCCTACTTGGGCTAAATTAATTACAAAACTATCATCAGTCAGTGTGGCCATGGAATCCAACACATTAAATTGCCACAAAACTTTGATACATCCATTAAGTTTACCAAAGCTAAGCAACAACAAAAAATACACCTCAATATACGGTGTACATTGTTCTGTCAGCTACAACAAAGGTTTACTCAATACATGAATCGCTTGAGATAATGCATGAAAGTAAACTCTCATGTGAGTCCAAACTCAATTAAATAACATTTAATCAAAATATCCCAAGACCTTTGTGGGCAATATTACATGGTATTTAAATAATCCAGGACTATAATACCATACTTTAGCTAGACACCACCTTAAAACTTTGGCTAAATACTGTCTTAAAACTTTGGCTAAATAGTGCCTTGTATCTCTGACATGTCAAATAAGCAATAACAATAGCAACAAAATAAATGCTAATATAAACATGATCATGATTAACATTCAAATCATAAATTACTGTGTTTGAACAAACATGGATAAAAATAAATAGAAGTCAATGAGCAATCAAAATATCTCCCACTAACTAAGCACATCAAAAGAATTAATAACCCCCATGCTTGGAACATGTCATTTGAAAACTCCCACTAGCAAAGCCTTCGTAAGAGGATAAGAAATTATCTAATCTATCAAGATGTGCTTTATTGTGATCAAACCTTTTGTCATCTTCTCTTTTACCAATAAATATTTTTTCTCTATGTGCTTGGAAGAATTGGACTTCTTGTTGTTTCTTGCAAATGACACTAGTGGACCATTATCACAATATATCATCAGGGGTCTGGTGATAGAGTCCACAATATATAAGCTTGAGACAAAACCATTCAACCAGACCGCTTGCTTAGTAGCTTCATATAAAGCTATGAACTCTGCAGACATAGTTGACATTGTCACAATTAACTACTTCACACTTCTCCACGAGATAGCACCTGCAGCCAATAGAAAAATATACTCTGAGGTAGATTTTGAATCATCTGTGCAACCTCCATAGTTTGAATCTGTGTATCCCATTAACTCAAGGGTATTACTATTGCCATAAACAAGCATGTAGTCCTTGGTGCTCTATAGATATTGCATGACCTTCTTTGCCGCTATCCAGTGCGTAGCTCCAGCATTTGACTAAAACTGTCCCAGCACACTCAATGCAAAGGCTATATTAGGATGAGTGCATACCTGTGCATACATCAAACTTCTTACTGCAGATACATAAGGTTTATTCACTATTGACATCCTCTCAAAATGATTCCTTGGACACTGTTTCTTGTTCAAATTGTCACCCTTACTCGTAGGTGCATCCCCAGCTGAACATGTAGACATACTGAATCGTTTTAGCACATTCAATATATGCTCTTTGAGACAATCCCAGTAGTCCTCTTTTTCTATCACGACAGATTTGAATACCAAGTATAAATGTACTTTCTCCCATGTCCTTCATTTCAAAATTCTTAGACAAAAATTTCTTTGTCTTAATAAGTAAACCCATTCTGCTATTGGCCTATAGGATATCGTCAACATATAAAATTAGGAATATAAAACTACTCCTACTAATTTTTATATAGATGCATTGATCTTTTTTATTCTCAACGAAGCCAAACGAAGATATAACCTAATGAAAATTTTGATTTCATTGCTGGGCGCTTGCTTTAGTCCATAAATGGACTTGTTGAGTCTGCAGACCATATTCTCCTTACCTTTTTCTTCAAAATTTTCTAGTTGGACCATATAAACATCTTTCAATAGCTCTCCATTTAGAAAGGCTGCCTTCACATCCATCTGATGTAGTTTTAGACCAAAATGTGCTACCAATGCCATGATAATCCTAAAGGAATCCTTAGCAGAAATTGGAGAGAATATCTAATTGTAGTCAATTCTTTCTCTTTGTTTGAACCCTTGTGCTACCAACCTTGCTTTGTAATGTTCAATCTTGCCCTTGGCATCACATTTAGTCTTGTACACCCATTTTGAACCTATGGGTACACAGTTCTCTGAAAAATCCATAAGTTTCCACACTTTGTTGTTATCTATAGATATCAACTCATCTTTTATAGCTTCCACCCATTTGGGTGCATTGCTATTATTTATGATATCTTGGAAACTAGTGGGATCTTCCTCATGCCCTATATCGTAATCAACCTCTGTCAAATAGAGCATATAATCTAGAGGTATAGCAGATCTACGTAGTCTTGTATAACTTCTCACTGCCTGTACTGGCTCTTCAATTGGAATATCAGGTTAAGCAGGGACGATCTCAAGTTCTATGTCAGTGGCCTCTGGCAAAATCTCATTTGCATGAGAGGGCTTAACTACAATTTCAATATGTACCTCATCAAATTCTAGATTCTTTGGTTGAGACTACTCACATTTATTCTCAATAAATCTAGTGTGGCTGGTTTCCATTATCCTATTTATAGAATCGGGACAGTAAAATTAAAATCCCTTGGATCTAGCTAGATAGCCCACAAAATAACAGTTAACTATCCTTGGATCAAACACCCTTTCATGCGGATTATAAAATCTCGCCTCTGCCCTGCATCCCTATACATGCAAATGATGTAAACTAGGCTTTTAGTAGTCCAAAGTTCAAAAGGTATCTTTGGGATTGACTTACTAGGCACTCTATTATAATATATGCAGTCTTGATAGCTTCACCCCCACAGTGATTCAGGAAGATTAGTGAGGCTTCTATTTCTCCTTTCAACTACTCCATTTTGTTGTGGGGTTCCTAGCATAGAATATTGGACTATGATTCCATGTTCCTAAAGAAACTTGACAAATGGACAAGGGAGTTATCCTGAGTCACCTGGTCTCCCATAATATTCTCCTACTCTATCCGACTTAACACTCTTGATCATTTTATCAAAAATGTTTTCCACTTCAGCCTTAAATATTTTGAAACTGTGAAGTAAATCTGATTTTTATGAGATAAGAAAAATATAGTCATATTTAGAAAAGTCATCTATGAATGTGATAAAATATCTATGTCCACTAAGAGTAGAGGTAGGAAAAAGACCACATATGTTAGTGTGAATGAGATCTAAAATTTCCTGACTACGGACTACATATTTCTTCTGTGATCTAGTCATCTTTCTCTTCATACAATCCACACATGTATACATATCATCAAAATTTGAAGGATTTAATATATTGTGATGTATAAGCCTCTTCATCCTTTCTACTGATATATGTCCTAAACGTTTGTGCCATAGCATGGAAGACTTGCTATCAAAATTAAACCATTTAGAACTAACATTGATACTAATGAGGTAACAGGGTTCAATTTGTAAAGACCATCAACATTGCATCCATCACCAATAAATAGAGAATCACGTAATGTCACACCCCAATTCTGAACTAACCAGTAGTGTGATGAACCATCATAAAACCAATGGTTCAAATCAAGATGTCACACCCAATTTTGGCTAAACCAGAAGTGTGAGTGAACCGTCTCCAAACCATGGCTCACACCAAGATCTCAATAGACCATGTCAACAAACCATTCCAAGCAGTCTAACATAATCAAAGAGGAATAAATAGCAACGAAATTAATAGATAAATGAACTGAGCTCTAAATTTGTAAATAAAGTAATTACCCATTTATGCCATCATTCACAAACTTAAATAACAAATTATTACAAAGTATTGTTATAAAATAAACTATCTCTAAAGGAACACATATAATGAGCACTCGCATGAGGCGTCATGCTCATCCTCTACTGCCTGTGTGTCGATAGCAGTGACTGTACCATATGCTGGGACAGCCATGAAGTCATCAACTGTGTATCCTGCATCAAAATCTGAAAAAAAGAATATATATTCGGGTGAGCTCACAATTTAACTCAGTAAGGTAAAAGACCAATGCAACATACAAAATGCATGAGATAACATTACAATTGGGTTAGGTAAAACTTGTAAAAATTCTATGATAAGGTTTGGCAGCCACCGTACCTCCATGCACAAGAGTGTGAGCACACCCAATAGTCAGGCAACAATCCACACTACTGTTGTTGCCCCACATCACTCACTCCGGTATAGAGATAGTGCTAGAGTCTGGAAATCAGGCAACAATCCACACTACCGCGTCCTCCCCCTGATACCCTACATCGTACCAATACCTAAACCCCTATTGGCAAGGGCTTGCAAGTGGATTCCGTTTCTAACCAGTCCTATATGTCAATACAGTATCTATGGCCCTACCCCAGCACAGCTCTTTACGACATAGAGATAGGGCTCGAGTTTGGTGGGCAGGCTGAACCACAATTCCACGTCCTCCTCCTGATACCCTATCCGCACCAAGCTTGCTAAGGTAGACGGTGATACGAAAAGGCGTTAGTGTAAGGATATATCAAGGGCTCCACTACATTTCACATTCCACACACTAACTAAAAACATATACATGCCTAAACAACCACATCCTAGCATACTAATATGCATGAATAGATAATACTAATTTAAACAACAAAATGACATATGAAATGCATAAACATCAGACAATAAACACAGATACAAAAATAATCACAATAGTTTATTGTTATTTGGTTAATTAGGGTTTGGGGTCTTGTCCCTTACCTGACGGGTGATTGCAAGTCTGCTCTGCGTCACAGGGTCAACTCACGCTGTCTACAAGTCCTACATGATCATACTCATAAGTTAGAATTAAATTATTAGGATTACAGTTGGTCAGAACCAAGTCTGGCCAAGCAAACAGGCTTCAGTAAGCATACCGGTCACGGTACCGATCTTAGTAGAGTGAGACCAGTATGTCCTGCGGTATATACCGGTCTCACTTTAAGCGAGACAGGTATGCGCTTGCGGTATATACCGTAGGCCCATACTGCAGGACATTATAGTCCAGCCGGTATGTCCTGCGGTATATACCGCAGAACTATACCACTGGACTTAGGTCCAGCTGGTATGTCCGGTGGTATGTACCGCAGGACATTATTGTCCAGTGGTTAGGTCCGGTGGTATGGGTCCGAGAGCCCGATCTCGGATCTCCCTCCCCCATCGGTCATCGGCTTGGTTTCTAGGGTTTTTTTCCTAAACCATTCTAAGGTCCAAATACTCAAAAACCTTCTAGGTTTCGACTATTTCGTCGCATCAATCCCAGATTGGATCTTAATGAGAACTAGGGTTTTTGGAAGTTTTAGGATTTTGGGTCGTTGTGCCGTTTCACGGCTCGGATCCAAAATCCTAACATTACTAAGAGGAGGTCGAGCACTTACCGGTGTTTGTTGGATGGCGGCGTGCTCCTCCAACGGAAAGATCCTTCTTGCGCGGTCTCCTTCCTCCTTGCTCCTTCTCAGATCTCTTCCAGACGGCTAGGGTTTGATAAGATTTGGAAGGATCTAAGGAGGGTTGGGGGACATATATATAGTGGGAGACCATTCTAGGAAGGTTTCCCTGTAAGACCCGTATCGAACTAACCGGTCTTACCACCTTGTACCAGGTCTACCTATCATGGTCGAGTCAATTGGACCAAGTGCGTGAAGAAAATAGCAAAACCAGGTATTAAACTGACCCAAAAACAGTAAAATAGAGGGTAGGATCGCATACCCAGATAGGCAGGGTCGACCCCCCCCCCACACATTAAGAAGTCAGATGCTTGATATTTAACTGGGGGTCAGACAACTTAGAATTGAGGGTCGACGGGATCTCTGACCCCCTCATCAACCCCCTCTTTGCCGACAGAAACCGCAAATAGGAAACTTTTCAAATTTCAAGGGGATTCCTTCCAAATCTCAATGGGACTTATTTTAAGAGATTTTACTCTATAAATAGGACGTCCCTAAGCCTTTTTCACTCCTTTTGAAACCCTAATTGAAACTGAGAGAAAGAGAATGAGAAGAGAAGGAAAGTGGGAGAAGAAGACTAAAGTGAAGAATTCAGAGAAACCTCTGAATCTCAGCAAAACCTAAGGTATGGGTACGTTTCCATTGATGATCTAAGACCTTAGAAAGTTCATGAAGAGGGTATGGTCTAGGAGAAACCCAAATCATACATCCATGGGAGGATTTCAATGAAATCCTTGGAGGAAATCATGGTAGGCAAAGTAAGGAAGAAACCTAGAGTTCTAAGCCATAGAACAAGCATAGAATGGATGGTGAAAGTAAGCCATAGGACCCAAACATGAAAGAATGGACTGTAGGATGAAATTCTCGACTCAAACCATGGGGATCGCACGTGGGGTCGATTGCGAATCGACCCTACCAGACCACAGGATCGACCCCCAGCATTCGGGAAGTCCAAGAAGGGGGTGGTCGCACCCAGGGTCATTGGAACATCCAACCCTGGCATCGACCCTACCCTGGGGGTCGCAGTAAACTGCTACCCTACCTGCGACCCACGGCTCTCGGTGATCTGACAGAGAACCATGGGCAGGCAAATCCTACAAATCTGCCAGCTCCACCTATAGACCTGGCTACAGCCGTAATGAATTTGGCCCAATAGCTGCAGCAAATACAATAGGCACAAGCTACTATGCAAGCTGCCATAGGCATGACCTTTCCAGCTGCACAGACGACATCGATGCCAGCAGGACAGGCAAGTACAGTACCAGGGGGAAGTAACACAGCACCCCACGCACCTCAGACTCCCATAATGCAGGCTCAAGTACAAAACCCAGAAGTAGCTCCAGGTGGATATCAATACCAACCACCTATGTATGGGGCTTATGTCCCGCATCAACTAGACCACTCCAGACTGTTGGAGGATTTTCTGAAGATGAAGCCCAAGGATTATAGTGGTAAGCCAGCTGATCCATTGTGGTCAGCACACTGGATCGATGAGATGGAGAGAAATTTCACGATGATGACAGTGAATGAGGAAGAGAAGGTATTGTGTGCAACATTCATACTGAAAGGCGATGCACACCACTGGTGGAAGTCCACACGGATGTATCTGATGACAAAGCACACCCAATTGACTTGGGATATATACAAGGAAGCATTCTTTGAGATGTATTTTCCTAGGAGTTTCAGAGATTCTATGGAGAAAGAGTTCCTGAGTTTATATCAGGGACAGATGACTGTCGATGCATATCAACAGCGTTATAAGGAGCTGTTTTTTCTTTGCACCAGTCAGTATGCAGGTGGAAGATACAAAGACCCAAAGGTTCGTCATGGGACTTAGGGGAAGCATACGTGAACATGTTCTGGGACTTGAAAAGAAAATCTACAATGAAGTTGTACAAATTTCTTAAGTGATTGAGTCGAGCCAGAAAGAGAGCTACTTTGCTCAAAATAGAGGAATCAAAAGGCCAAATGGAAATTCTTACAACGGAGGGAACACCAAGGTATTCAAACCCTTCCATACTCAAGGTTTCAATGCTGCAGCCAAGATTACTTTAGCAGCTCAACAGCAACAAAAGCCAAATAACGAAGGGTTAAAATGCTATAACTGCAATCAATTGGGACATATGGCGAGGGAGTGTCCTAAGCCCAAGAAGAAACTACAACAAGGCAGAGTCTACGCGGTTACATCTGAGGATGCTGCCGCATCGCCTGATGTGGTCACAGGTATGACCTGAATCTTATCATTTTGTGTTACATTATGTGAGCATGTAGGCTAAATCAAAATAAATCACAGGTATCGTACCTATTAATGGCATTCCCGCCAGAGTACTCTTTGATTCAGGAGCTACTCATTCTTTTATATCTGTGTCATTTGGTAAAAAGCTAAATCTACCCCTCAAATCCCTAGACTACAAACTGCTTGTACGATCGCCTATGGGATTAGAAGAAGAATTAGAAAAAGGTTATGGACCATGTCCAGTTCTTATTGATGAGAAGACTTTGGATGCAACCTTGATCCAACTTGAGATGGCAGACTTTGACGTCATCTTGGGAATGGACTGGTTAGCTCGGCATTCTGCAAACCTATTATGTGCCGAAAAGAAGCTAACATTTAAAGACAAGGAAGGAGCAGAGTTCAGTTTTGCGGGAACCAAACTTCCCCATAAACGAAAGCTCATACTCTCTGCATTAAAGGCTAGGAAGTGCCTTGAGAAAGGAGCAGTTGGGTATCTAGTATCTGTGGTCGATCTTACCAAAGAAGCACCATGAATGGAGGATATTGATGTCGTACGTGACTATCCAGATGTATTTCATAAAGAACTACCAGGACTACCACCCGACCGCACTACAGAGTTTGTTATAGATCTGATACCCGGAGCCGCACCAGTATCTAAAGCACCTTATCGAATGGCTCCTACTGAACTAAAGGAATTAAAGGTACAATTACAAGAACTGCTGGACAAGGGCTACATCCGACCTAGCATCAACATGGGGAGCGCCAGTATTATTCGTGAAAAAGAAGGACGGTAGTGTTCGATTGTGTATAGACTACTGAGAACTGAATAAACTGACAATCAAGAATCGGTATCCATTGCCTCGAATCGATGACTTGTTCGATAAGTTGCAAGATGCCAAAGTATTCTCCAAGATCGATTTTCGGTCAAGCATCAGTTGAAAATTAAGGACGGTGATATCCCCAAGACAGCATTCAGGACCAGATATGGACATTATGAATTTTTGGTCATGTCTTTCGGATTGACGAACGCACCAGCAACCTTTATGGAACTTATGAATCGGGTATTCCACGATATGTTGGATACGTCGGTTATTGTATTCATCGATGATATATTAGTCTACTCCAAGGACAAGGAAACTCATATAAAGAATCTAAACGCCGCTCTGCAGCGATTACGGAAGGAGAAGCTCTACGCCAAATTTACAAAGTGTGAGTTTTGACTAAAGGAAGTCACTTTTCTAGGCCATGTTGTATCTGCTGAAGGAATTAAAGTGGATCCTAGCAAGATCGAAGCTATTGTGAGGTGGGAAGTACTGAAGAGCGTTGCAGAAATTAGAAGTTTCTTAGGTCTAGCTGGGTATTATCGACGATTTATGGAAGACTATTCCTGAATTGCCGTACCTCTCACCAGTTTGACTAAGAAGGGCGAGAAGTTTGTTTGGACTGATAAATGCGTGAAGAGTTTCCAAACATTAAAGGCTAGATTGATATCAGCTCCAATCTTGACCATTTCGATTCCAGGACAGTCATTTATTTTGTACACTGATGCGTCAGAACTGGGATTAGGATGTGTACTTATGCAAGGAGAAACAAGTAATTGCTTATGCCTCAAGACAATTGAAGACATATGAGAAGAACTATCCCACTCATGATTTGGAATTAGGAATAGTAGTACATGCTGTCAAAATATGGAGACATTACTTGTACGGAGAGAAATTTCAGATTAAATCAGATCATAAGAGTCTTACTTACCTCTTTAATCAGAAGGAGTTGAATATGAGACAAAGAAGATGGCTGGAACTATTGAAAGACTATGATTGTGATATCCAGTATCATCCGGGGAAAGCTAATGTGGTTGCCGATGCACTCAGTAGAATGGCAATGATGAAATCTCAAGAAGAGGTTAGCACCACTGCTGCACTGTATACTACCGAAAAAGTATTCAATTACAGTAATGAGCAGTTTGTGATAGATGCACCGGGTAAATCAACCAACCAAGGGTTTATCCATCGGTTTGCAAATATGTTCGCCACATTGAAGATTGTACCCGATATACTTGATGAAGTGAAAACAGTGATTAAATCAGACCCTTATCTAAGAACGGTACAAGAAGACATTGAAAAAGGTAGGACTACTCCTGAGTTCACCTTAGATGATGAAAGGGTACTAAAGTACAAGGAAGAATATGTGTACCTGAAACAGAAAGTTTGGACATTAGACACCGACTAATGAAGGAAGCCCATACCACCGCCTATTTGATACACCCTGGAAGTACAAAAATATATCATGACCTAAAGAAATTATATTGGTGGAGAGGAATGAAAGCAGATATAGCCAAGTTCGTGTCTCAATGCCTAAATTGTCAGAAGGTGAAAGCTGAATGACAAAGACCAGCAGGACTGTTACAACCGTTACCGAAACCAGCATGGAAATGGGACTGCATCACTATGGACTTCGTCATAGGGTTACCATTGACTCCCCGATTAGTTGACGCAGTTTGGGTGATTGTAGACCAACTGACTAAAACGGCTCGATTTATAGCTATACGACCTAAGTATATACTGGAGAGGTTAGCTAAGTTGTATGTGGATAACATTGTCAGATTACACGGTGTACCTAAAAGCATTGTGTCCGATAGAGATCCACAATTTACTTCAAAGTTTTGGGAAGGATTACAGAAGGCTATGGGTATAACATTGAAGTTCAATACTACATTCCATCCTCAGATAGACGGACAATCGGAGTGCACCATTTAGATTCTAGAAGACATGCTCCGAGCTTGTGTAATTAATTTTAAAGGATCATGGAATGAAAAGTTACCACTGATTGAGTTCACTTATAACAATAGCTATCAGGCTACTATACAGATGTCACCTTATGAAGCACTGTATGGCAGGAAGTGTCGAACTCCTTTGTTTTGGAATGAAGTTAGAGAACGTAGTATTGTTGGACTGAAATTTTTTGAAGAGACATGTCGAGTAGTCGACATTATCAAAGAATGAGTAAGAACGGCTCAGAATCGTCCGAAGCAATATGCAGATACTAGATGCCGAGACCTTGAATTCGCCGTAGGTGATAAGGTATTCCTCAAAGTATCACCTATGCGAGGTTTGAAACGGTTAGGATAGAAAGGGAAACTAAGTCCGAGATATGTCAGACCATATGAGATTCTAGCTAAACGTAGAAAAATGGCTTACCAGTTAGCACTACCACCATCTATGTCAAGTGTGCATGATGTCTTTCATATCTCCTTATTGAAGAAATATGTCAGAGATCCAACGTACGTTTTGACAGTAGATCTACCTGATTTGACTGATGATTTGACATTTAAAGTACCACCAACTAAAATCACCAGCCGAAAGGTGCAACGACTACGCAACCGTGACATTTATTATGTTAAAGTCACCTGGAGAAGTTGAGATATAAAAGAAATCACATGGGAAGAAGAGAATGCTATGCGAAAGCAATACCCTCATCTATTCGACTCGGAAGGTATGTACAATTTCGAGGATAAAATTTTTATAAGTAGGGGGAGTTGTAAGACCCGTATCGAACTAACCGGTCTTACCACCTTGTACCAGGTCTACCTATCATGGTCGAGCCAATTGGACCAAGTGCGTAAAGGAAATAGCGAAACCAGGTATTAAACTGACGTAAAAAACAGTAAAATAGAGGGAGGGTCGCATACCCAGATAGGCAAGGTCGACCCCCCCTCATTAAGAAGTCAGACCATATTTAACTGGGGGTCGGACAACTTAGAACTGAGGGTCAACGGGATCTCCGACCCCCTCATCGACCCCCTCTTTGCCGACAGAAACCGCAAATAGGAAACTTTCTAAATTTCAAGGGGATTCCTTCCTAATCTCGATGGGACTTATTTTGGGAGAATCTACTCTATAAATAGGACGTCCCTAAGCCTTTTTCACTCCTTTTGAAACCCTAATTGAATGTGAGAGAAAGAGAAGAGAAGGAGAAGAGAAGGAAAGTGGGAGAATAAAACTGAAGTGAAGAATTCAGAGAAACCTCTGAATCTCAGCAAAACCTAAGGTATGGGTATGTTTCCATTGATGATCTAAGACCTTAGAATAGTTCATGAAGAGGGTATGGTCTAGGAGAAACCCAAACCATGCTTCCATGGGAGGATTTCAATGAAATCCATGGAGGAAATCATGGTAGGCAAAGTAAGGAAGAAACCTAGAGTTGTAAGCCATAGAACAAGCATAGAATGGATGGTGAAAGTAAACCATAGGACCCAAACATGAAAGAATGGACTATAGGATGAAATTCTCGACTCAAACCATAGGGGGTCGCACGTGGGGTCGATTGGGAATCGACCCTACTGTAAGCACCCCATTTTTGCCCTCCCCAGCCAAACAGAACTTTATTGGTGTATAGGCAGTAAGAGAGCGGAGGGGGATGAAAATTTGGAAAGTACAGGGGAGGCGAGTGAAACTCTCTCAAACCAATAGTCGATCAATTTCTCTATGCTCTCTATGGTATTGTGGGCTGAGCCAAATTGTCCCCAATGTACAAGAGTCTTGGTGGGCATATTCAGAAGGGTTGCGGATCAATTCAAGGTTTGGACACTAAGCGGAGATTTCAAAGCTGATTTTGGCGGGCCCTACAGCAAGGTCATGGAAATACCTTCGAAATGATACCAGAATCACTTAATTCCGATATCAAACGAAGAAGATGTCGCGATTTTAGTCAGAGTGAAATAAGCTTATTAAATCCAAGGGCTTTTCTGTAAATTATCATAAATTAAGATTTTTTTGGGAAAATTATCATGATTAAAATGGATCGGACTTCATTCGACCATATCTTGATCATCTGAAGTCCGAATCAGACGATTCAAGTGCCACTGTGCTCCATTACCTGTCCTCTTCAAAGTGGACGTGATGAATTTTGGGCGGAAGCCGCCAGCGGATCCCATGCAAAGTTGCCAGTGGGATTATCGTCAAAACTCCAATTCTTCATATTTTGATCATCCGAAGTCTGAATCAGGCGATTCAAGTGCCACTGTGCTCCATTGTCTGTCCTCTTCAAAGTGGACGTGAAGAATTTTGGGCGGAAGCCGCCAGCGGATCCCATGCAAAGTTGTCAGTGGGATTATCGTCAAAGCTCCAATTCTTCATATCTTGATCATCCGAAGTCCGAATCAGGTAATTCAAGCACCAGTGTGCTCCTTTGTCCGTCCTCTTCAAAGTGGACGTGGAAAATCAGAGACAGAGGCCGTTGAAATTTTTCATGCCGAATTGCAAGCTGAGAGGATCCATAATAGAGAGAGAAATCGATCCAGTCCATACTTACTCAGCCCAACCCAGCTCAAGCCCAATTTAGTCCAGCCTGACCCAACCCAGACCGGTCCAGATCGAGTCAGGTCGGCCCATGTATATGCGCTTTATGTACTTGTTATATATATACATTTATATATTATATAATATATGTTATACTATATACATATATATATTGTATTATATTATATTATATTATATTATATTATATATGTACATATTCGGTCAAGAAAGGAGAATTCGAAAAAGGAAGAAGAGAGAGAGGAAGAGAGAGAGAGAGGGAGGAAGAGAGAGAGAGGGAAGAAGAGACAAAGAGAGGAAGAGAGAGAGAGAAGAACCGAAAAAAAAAGGGGGAATTCGGTGGAGGGAAAGAGGGAGGCCACCTCCATCTTTCCCATGCCCCCTCCCACTTCTCCTTCATCAAGCCATTCCACCACCTTACTCCTCTCCTTGAGCCCAACAGCCCAACAACTCACCCACTCCTCCATGCTGCCCCTCACCGCCACCTCTTCCTCTCCTTGAGCCCACCAACTCCATCAAATCACTCCCTCACCACCCCTCAAATCGACACCTCACCCCACCTATCAATCCCAGCCGCAAGCCATCTTGCCCATGACCACTCCCCTCATCTTGCTGCCCATTAACTAGCCACACCCGACCTACAATGAAAGGACCACCACCTCATGCTACCCCTCGCCGCCACTTCCTCCTCTCCTTGAGCCCAACAGCCCAACACAACTCACACCCCTACTCACTCTACCACCGACTACACCCCAAATCACTCACCAACCATGCTGCCACATTTAATCCCTCACCGCCACCTATCCTCTTGAGCCCACCAAAACCACCACCTACCTTGAGCCCAATTCACCACCAAACCCAAAGCTGCCACCACCATCTTTCTCCCTTGCCTCTCACCATATTTCTTGAGCCCAACCCAATAGATGCAACAACAAATCACCTCCCATCTTGACACCTCACTCAACTTTATACCTGTCCAGCCAAACCTATAAAGAGGGCGAGCACTCCACCGATGAAGAGGGAGAAGGGGAAGGAGGGCAATGGAGAGAAGATGGTCACAAAAGAAAAGAAAAAACGAGGGATAATGGGGAGTTAGGCCCGAGAAAAAAAGAGGTGGATAAAAAGTGGAATCCGAGAAAAAAAAAGGGAGAGGAGAGAGAGTGAGACCCGAGAAGAAAGAGAGAGAGGCAGAGAGAAGGGGAAGAAAGCAGCAGCAGTAGAGCCGCCGCTGCTATGGAAGGAAAAAAAAAAGAGGAGGAGGGAGAGTGAGACCCGAGTGGAAAGTGAGAGAAGTGATAGAAATGAGATGGGGAACACGTGAAAGCAAAGAGAGGAACTCACTCCAATCCCAAGTAAGACCATCTACCACTTGCCAAACCATTTTAATGTGTTTTAAGCAAAGAGAGGAACTCACTCCAATCGTGGATCTCTATCGGACACAATGCTTTCAGGTACATCGTGTAATCGCACAATGTTATCCACATACAACTTAGCTAACCTCTACAGTGTATACTGAGGTCGTATAGGTATAAAGCGAGTTGTTTTAGTCAGGCGGTCTACAATCACCCAAACTGCATCAACTACTCGAGGAGTCAATGGTAATCCTGTGACGAAGTCCATAGTGATGCAGTCCCATTTCCATGCTGGTTTCGGTAACAGCTGTAACAGTCCTGCCGGTCTTTGTCATTCAGCCTTTACTTTCTGACTGTAAGCACCCCATTTTTTCCATCCCAGCTAAACAAAGCCCTGCGGGCGTGTGAACAACAAAAGGAGAAAGATGATCGAAAGTTTGGATTTTTGACTGTGAATTTGAGGAAGTTTTCAATGGGTCTGTGAATTTGAGGAAGTTTTCAATGGGTCCACAGCAAGGTCATGGGATATAATTTTGCATGGATGCATAGGTCATAGAATTATCTTCGAAATGAGACCAGAATTGCTCAATTCTGATATCAAATGAAGAAGATATGACCATTTTAGTCGGATGATACATATAAGGGAGGTTTATGAAGTTATTATAAATAATCCCAGGGGCCTTCATGCAAATTATCGTAAGTCGGATTGTTTGAATTTCAAATCATCATATCTTCATCATCCGACATCGGATTCAGATGATTCCAAGGCCATTATTCTTCATTCATGATGTTCTACAAAGTGGACGTAAAAAACCCCAGGTAGAAGTCACCAGTGGGTCCCATGCAAGCTTTCATGCAAAATTATCGTTAGAACTTCAAAGCTTCATATCTTTTCCGTTCTACGTCGGATTCAGACGATTCCAAGGCCATTGTTCTTCATTTGTGATGTCCTACAAAGTGGACGTGGAAAATCTCGGGTAAAAGTCTCCGGAGGGTCCCATGCAAAATTACATATGGAAATGGTCATTTAATATTCAAAAATTCATATTTTGATCATCCCATATCCAAATCAGATGATTCCAGTCTCATTATGTTCCATTTTTAGTGCTCTACAAAGTGGACGAAAAATATCTCGGTAGAAGCCTCCGAAGGATCTCATGTAGAATGGTCAGCCAAATTATAGATAATTGGTCCGTTTAAATTTTAAAAATTCATAAGTTGACCATTTTACTTCCAAATGAGGTGATTCCAGTTCCTATATTCCTCATTTTTAATGTTCTACAAAATGAACGCAAAAAATTTGGAATAGAGGCCATCGGAAAGTTCCATGTGAGATGACAGCGGAAATGACCCATGAAATGACAAGGAGAGAAAACCTAGTTAATTCCAATCAATCCAGTCAACTCAGTTCAAGCCAGTTTTGGTCCAACCTAGCTCAACCAATATCAGTTTAACTCAGTCAACCTAAGTTAGTCTCAACCCGTTTCGAACCAGTTCATTCATGTGCATAGTATTTATATATATTATATATATTATATATATTATATACTATATATATATATATATATGTATGTTATTAAATATATGTGTATATATGTATATAATATATATAAATGATAAAATCCAAAAGAGATTGAGGAAAAAAAGAAAAGAGAGAATATGAGAGAATAAGAGAAAGAGAGAGAATAAAAGAAAGAGAAAGAAACAAAAAAAAGAAAGAACTTTCACGTTTTCTTTCTAGAAAACGTGAAAGAGAGAGAGAAGAAGAGAAGAAAAGGAATGAAAGAGAAGAAGAGGAGAAAAGGAAAAAGAGAAGAAAAGGAAAGAAAAAAGAGAAGAGAAGAAAAGGAAAGAAAGAGAAAAAGAGAAGAAAAGGAAAGAAAGAGAAGAGAAGAAAAGGAAAGAAAGAGAAAAAGAGAAGAAAAGGAAAGAAAAAAGAGAAGAGAAGAAAAGGAAAGAAAGAGAAAAGAGAAGAAAGGGAAAGAAAGAAAAGAGAAGAAAAGGAAAGAAAGAAAAAGAGAAGAAAAGGAAAGAAAGAAGAGAAGAGAAGAAAAGGAAGAAAAAAGAAAAAGGGAGGGATTGAGAGTGAGAGAGACGTGAGAGATAGAGAGAGGAATTTTTCTATTAAGAGAAAGATTGAGAGTGAGAGAGAGATTGAGTGAAGAAAAAGGAAAAAAAAAGAATAAAGGGAAGATTGAGAGTGAAAGATTGAGTGAAGGAGAAGGAAAGAAGAGGAAGAGAAATTGAGAGAGAGATTGACATGAGAGAGAGAGAGCTTTTTTTTCTATTTTGGGAAAATTGGGAAAGAAAGGAAAAAGGAAAGATTGAGAGTGAGGAAAAGATTGAGTGAAGAAGAAGGAAAGAAGAATATGATAAAAGAGAGGTGAGGGGACGTGAAGAGGAGAGGAAATTTCTGTTTTTTGGGGAGGGAGAGAGAGAAGGAGTGGAGAAAAGAAATTAAAGATTGAAAGGAGAGAAGAAGAGAGAAGGAGAGGAGGAGAGAGACGTACATTGAGGTAAGTTAAGTTTTTTTTTTTTTTTTCTTTTGGAATTGTAGCACCACCAACCAAGCTGCCTCATCCATCCCCTACAATCTGAAACCACCTCTACTCAATACCCATACCTGTATGGCATATCTTCCAATTTTTCCTCCTGCCACATCAAACGCCTAGCCTCACCACTACACTCCATCCTGATTTGCTGCAACACCACTTAATCCCATACAACACCACTTGTTAAACTCCCTTCCCAATCCCATATACCTGGCCATGCTACTTACACTACACCTGTCCTCAACCCCAACCCTCCATGCAACTGTGCATGCTGAAACCAAACCCAATACACCTTGTTGTCCCATGCATAAACCCAACACCCAAGCAAACTCAATACCTCATCCTCACTCTTACCTGTCACAACTCCCCTGAATCACCTGCACCCTACTCTATGATCTGCTGTACCCATCATGAACCCTTGCTTCTTATTCCAATAATTTGATCATATTTGTTTTGTATGTTGATCATCGATTTAATCAATATAAACCATAGGTTGGGCATTGATTTTGATCATGATAATTTTAATGTATTGATCTTGATCGTCAATCATGATAATTTTAAAGTATTGATCTTGACCATTGATCATTTTAATGTGTTGATGTTGAACGTCAATCATGATAATTTTAATATGTTGATCTTGACCATGTGATCATGATAATTTTAATGCTCAATCTGAACCATTGATCCATATGATTTGATTTTTACCCATCTGATCATGATCCTTACCAACTGATTTGATCCTTACCCTTTTGATCATGATCCCTACCATCTGCTCAGCATCTATAGAACCATTTGATCAGATCAAGCCACCATCTCACCATCACATCAAACCATCATCTCCACCATCCGATCAAGCCATCATCCCGTCGGATCATCCTCACCACCAGATCAGATTATCATCACCGTGAAATTAGATCATCATCAAAACTCTATCTCACACTATCTGATCTTCATCTACACCATCTGATCTGCCCATCACCCCATCTAATCATCATCTACACCATCTGATCGTCATCACCATCATCATCATCGTCACCATGTGATTGACAACTCACATACTCACATATTGCTATGTTTTTAGATGTTCATTTGTTATGTTTGGAATGCTTATTACTACATTTGTCTGCTATACATGCTCATTGCTACATTTGTCTGCTACACATGCTCATTACGACATCCGTCCGCTACACATGCTTATTGCCACATCCTGCGTCACATGCTTATTGCCGCATCTGCGCCACATGCTTATTGCCATACTTGGATGCATCCTGTTATATTTGGAATACTATCACTTCGCTATAATTGGAATGCTTTCACCTACCATATTTGTCTTGAAAAGAGAAAAAATAGAAAGAATTTGAAACACATCCCAAATAAAAATGGTAGGAATTTAGGTCTCATCCCTAGATCCTATTGACAAAAATAGAAAGAATTTGGTACACATCCCAATAAAAATGGTAGGAATTTAGGTCTCATCCCTAGATCCTATTGACAAAATTAGAAATAATTTGGTACACATCCCAATTAAAAATGGTAGGAATTTAGGTCTCATCCCTAGATCCTATTAACAAAAATAGAAAGAATTTGGTACACATCCTAAATAAAAATGGTAGAAATTTAGGTCTCATCCCTAGATCCTATTGACAAAAATGGAAGGAATTTGGTACACATTCCAAATCCGACTCTCACAAATTTCGAACTACGTCGTACCTGATTTCTAGGGCAAACCCTAGAATACGTAGGCAATTTGGGAATCCCAAATACGGTACAAAGCCACCCATCAACCATACATCCAGCATAAACTTCAACTTGAACAACAAAGAATCTAATTGAAGCAAATGCATAAATCACTTCCATAATCATTAATCACACAAACCCTTTCGAACTACGTTTTTGGACTTGATTTCCAGGATTGGAATACGTAGGCAGTTTGAGATGTCTTACACATCTCAGATTCAGTCCAAGACCGAACCATCTTTGGTTCGGTTCATTGTATGATATTGTACATTACGTTTTCTTGTTTATTTACTTTAAAACATGATTGGCTGAATCCTAGGTTAGAATAATTTAGCAACTTGGTTTAGGACATCCCCCATTGAACCCTAGTCATCCAGTTGACCAAGCACAGTCAAAATTAGAATTTAAGGAAAGTTTAGGAGGCCGATATTGATCGAGCGGTTTGGGTGCCTAACACCTTCCCATAACCGTACACTGAATACTTACCCGATCTCTTGCAGACCAAAGAACCGATACATTGGGTCACAAGTCAATAGAAGTCTTACCTTTGGGTGAGGCTACATTTTTAGAGGTCCTAGACCTTAATCTAGGTGGCGACTCCAACAGAATACAATCGATCTTCATCGATTACGGATCTACATTTCCATCCCGAGGAGGATCACGTCGATTTCCCATTGTCCTCACAGTGGCGACTCCGCTGGGGACATAAATGTCAAACTCCTAAATGAAAAATTTCCTTGTATGAATTGGATGCTAGATTTTAGGATACTATATTTATGCTTGTATATTATTGCTTTGGGGGGAATGGGTTCAGTCACACATTCGTGCGAGTAGCCGTACCGGGTCCCATGCATATGGGGCAGCCCGCTAGGCGAAACACACAGCCTTGGCCTGTACTTTGTGAGACCATGACCGGTGAGCAGCCTCTAACGAGCGTTTCTTGGGTCCGCCTGGGAATGCGTTATGCTACTCCACGTCGCTTGGATCCTTGCAATATAGTATATAAAGGGATTGGGGGCCCATTATTCATCGAGCATCCGGTGATAGGTTACCCCATCCTCGTCAAGGTGGCCTTTTCTGTCCTAACCCAGTTTGAGCCACATGTATGTTATTTTGGTCCATTATTGAACCAACATGGTAAAATCCACTCGATCATAATATTTACGTCCGAGACGTCGAAGTTCTGCCCGTTTTTGTCCTTGACTTGTCAGCATGTTTGGATCCACACTTGAGTATTCTTGTCTCTCACTTGTTGGGAGCGTGAGGGTTACGTATACCCGCATACACATTAGTGTGGGCGGTCTGTACACGCCCTCCATCGTACAAAGCTCATTGTGTTGACCGTTCAATATTGATACATCAATCTCAAAAATGATCGGAAAATCTTTGTCACGGTATAGATACTATGATCAAGTAGAAATTTACCGGTTTGTTCAGTCATGAACCGCTTTTTCTAACTTCCCATATGAAATTTACAAATAAGTATATCCATTTAATTTCTTTGAATTCAACGGGCTAAGTGGTCGGATCTTGCTGTCTAATGAACCATTTGGGTCATGAGGCCCAAGACCAGTCACAAGGTCCGTCGAAACAATTAAATTGATTCGGATAATATTTTGTTCAATGGATTTCATAAGGGGCTAACATTTGTATTGGTAGAGTCAGCTTGTGTGTGCATGTAAAACCTTCAAGTGTCCAGTTATTTTCAAATCCTAATCCATTCGATCTATTCCAACATAGGTGATTATTGAGCCAATCTACAAGCATTGCTACTCTTTGGATAAGAGATCCTATCACCAATAGGCTGTCTAGAGCACCCATCATTAAACCGGTCGGGCTTATTCCTGAAAAACCAATTAAAGTGATGGCTAACCAAGATCAAGATGAGGTTTCTTTAGAGAACCGAGTAACCAAAATAGAGGACACTATAAGTGAGATGGCTGTCATGTTGCGAAATGTGCATAAGCTACTAATAGGAAAAGATGACACACCCTCCACATCAAAGGAAGACACCCCCAGCAAGAATAATCCTATTGTGTTCTCAAATCCCGCTTTTGAAGAAGAGGGAGAGGTTATCTGCAAGCAACCGTCGATCATCCAGAAGGCTCCTTCAATCAAGAAGCCGAAAAAATCTGAAGATCCATATGGGAACCGACTGAGTCATGTAGAATAGATACTGAGGGGCCTGAAGGGGCAGAGAGTCGATCATTGATTCTGAGGGACTATATTTCTTCCCAGATGCCAAACTGCCACCAAAATTTAAATGGACTACTAAAAAGTTTGACGGGACAGGGGATCCCAAGACACATCTGAGATCATTCACAGGACTGTTGAGGCAAGGGCATGGTTTTACTGATGAACAATTGGGGCAGGCGTTTCAATTCTCGTTAACTGGAGGGGCACATAGATGGCTAATGAATCTGAACCCCTCACAAGTCCACTCTTGGACCGATATCACCAGAGCATTCACCAATCATGACTCCTATAATACTGAGATAGAGACTCATAGGAGACAATTAGAGACCATGGTGCAAAAATCGGATGAAGGCTTCACAGAATACTTGACCAGGTTCAGGAAAGTAACGGCACAACTCTGGGATCGACCATCAGAGAGGGACCAGGTCCAAATGATGATGAAAGGGCTCAATAAAGCATACAAAGCATATATTTTTGGACAGGCTATCCTCACATTCGAAGGGTTAGTCGTAGCAGGACAACAAGTAGAAGATGCTATTAACTATGGAGATGAACTCCCGATGAAAATGGAAAAGTCGGAGGCGGGTCCAAGCAGGAGATCCTACCAACCCAAGTACAACAATGCCCACAAGGAAGTGACAGTTACAAATATGGTTGTTGCACCGACACCAATTAACTACGCTTTACCTGCTCCACGACAGAGGCCTTTCAGGTTGTATACGGAGTTGTCATTACCAAGGGAAGTATTGATGGAAAGATTGATGAGGGTTGAAAAATTAAAACCACCACCACCCATGAATGTGCCAAACCCACCACCAGCCTCCTATCGTGCGGATAAATTTTGTAAGTTCCACAATCAGGCAGGTCATGATATAGAATATTGTTGGAACCTCAAAAATGCCATACAAGACCTAATTGATTCAGGGGCATTCAAAGTACAAGGAAGAAACAATCAGGCATCAATCAACAATAACCCACTCCCATATCATAATGTGAATTTCATAGAATGGGAGATGTCAGATTCCAAGGAAGAGGTTTCGGAGAATGAAATTTGCATGATAGGTGACAATTTGGACCAAGAATTTGATCCCACTTATCCCTGGAACTATGGACATTTCGAAGAGCCAGAGGAGCCTTACGGTGTCTACATGCCCGATGAAGAACAAGAAATTACTCAACTGAATGAACAATTTGATGAGTTCGGAATCTACATACCCGGTGAAGGACAGGAAGTCAGTCATTTGGATGAACAATTTGATAGCTATGGCATCTACATCCCAGGAGAAGATAGGACTATGGCAGAAACCCGTACAGGAAAAGGGTACAAGCCAGCACATTTAGTAGCAGAGAATCCAGCCCAGTTGGCCAGAGAGAAGGAACTAGGGCAATCTAGTCAACCTGAACCACCCAATCCGGTTCTCAAACAATTGCAGAAGACGCAAGCAAATGTCTCCATCTGGGAGTTATTAATGGCATCAAAAGCTCATAGGGACGCCGTGCTAAAATCCCTGACAAGCATACATGTACCGGTAATAATGGATTGCAATGAACTAGCGGATCTGGTCGGCGGCCGTTATGCAGTAAATTTAATCATATTTAGCAATGCAGACCTCCCAAGTGAAGGAGCCAAACACATCAAAGCTCTACACATCACTATTGGTTGCAGAAACAAGGTTGTTTCACAGGTATTAATTGATAATGGGTCAGCCCTAAATGTAATTCCCCTCAGAACAATCAGGTACTTGGGATTCAAAGATGAAGAAATGAAGCCATCAGATCTAATCATCAAGGCTTATGATAATACCCGCAGGGCCATCCAAGGTGTCTTCAATGTGCCTATCCGAGTCGGTCCTGCTGTATTTGATACAGAGTTCCAAGTCATTGATATCCAGGCTACATTTAATATACTACTGGGTCGTCCATGGTTACATGCAACCAATGCAGTTGCGTCCACCCTGCATCAGAAAGTCAAATTCATACATGGGGATGTTATCATAACCATCAATGCAGATTCAGAAATGGTCAATGCACTGGCTACGGGGAGAATGGGTTTTGAAGGTGATGAGGGATCATCTGAGACTGTCCATCTTGGCGGCTTTAAAATAGACAATATCTTGGCTATCACAGGGGCAGATCCCACAGGTATACATTTGTCTTTTTCTTTTCGTCAATGGCTAAATATGTCTTATTTTCCAGGAATGGGCCTCGGCTTACATCAACAAGGTAATATTGAAGTCTTATCTATGTTAATTAATGAGCACAGATTTGGACTGGGATACGTACCCAACGGACATGATTTAGAGTTGATAGAGCGGAAACAGTGGGGAGCCGATCAAAGATTTCTGAGGCTCGAGAAGAAGAAATACAAAAATAATAATGCATATGATAATAGTAGTACAATAAAGGCTACAGGCATAAACAGAGGAAGATGGCAACAGTAGAGAACAGATGGGCAAATCAATCAAGTATTGACTGAAGGATTGTACAGTCAAGAAAATACCCCATATTACAAAACTCTGAATGGGTATTTCATCAAAGAAGGAGATGATTCACCTTTCCATGGTTTCTCCGAACCTTGGTTTGATGGGCGATTCCAGAGACGATGGCCCGGGTTTGAGATTTTCTTTGACTGTACCATTGATTGGGGAGATACTGAGAATACACTGGCAAAAGAGCAAAGAGGAGAGCTACAACCTGAGGCAGATACAGTTGACATCGGTAACTTGTTCGAGGAAGATCAAGTGATGACACTCACCGAAGGAAACCAAAATGAAGAACCAAATCCACAACAACTGATCTATCCCTTCAACGGTGTGATCCCAAACTGGAGTTGCTTAGATAGTTTTTACACCAATGATGAGTCATGTATTCCTAGTATGGCCATGTCTGAGCCCATAGTAAAAGAGTCAATAGATAGGAATGAGTCCTTTTCCAGCTTTGAGTCCGCTCCATTAGGAGCCACTTCTTCTGTACCACTGTTATCCAAAATTAATAAAGATGATATTTCTTATTACTCTGTGTCTACATCTTCCATTCCAATTTTAAGCTCTAACTCTAACAATGATGAATATGATGAAATTCCTATTGAAATACAACGACAAGTTGAAATCTCAGAAGAGAAAAAGGCCTAACCTGCTGGCGAAGACTTCCTAATGATCAATCTAGGTACAGTTGAAGAACCTCGTGAGATCAAGATTGGTGCTACTCTGACTGAAGAAGAGGCGGTCCTGATGACAGAATTGTTAATAGAGTACCAAGAAGTGTTTGCCTGGTCCTATGAGGACATGCCCGGCATCGATCCTGAAGTTGTGCAACACAAGATACCTTTGTTCCCGGAAGCAAAGCCACATAAACAGAAGTTGAGAAGGCTACGACCTGAATGGACATTAAAAGTCAAAGAGGACATAATGAAGCAATTAGACGCAGGATTCTTAGAAGTAACCAGGTACCCTGAGTGGTTGGCAAACATTGTGATTGTACCAAAGAAGGACGGACGATTGAGGGTATGTGTGGATTATCGAAACTTAAACAAAGCAAGCCCTAAGGATGATTTCCCGCTACCCAAGATTGACATTTTAGTGGACAATACGGCAGGACATGCATCACTATCATTTATGGATGGATTCTCAGGGTACAACCAAATAAAGATGGCACCAGAAGATAAAGCCAAGACTGCTTTCACCACGGACTGGGGCACCTACTGTTATACGGTAATGCCATTCGGGTTGAAGAACGCCGGGGCGACATATCAAAGAATGGCCACAACCATATTACATGACATGATCCACAAAGAGGTTGAGGTGTACGTGGACGATATGATTGTAAAATCTGTTACCCGTGAAGGCCACATACTCGCACTTAGAGCATTCTTTGAGAGGATTAAACAATATAAGTTGAGACTGAACCCGCAAAAATGTGCGTTTGGAATGACAGCAGGGAAGATGTTGGGTTTCATGGTTAGCCACAGAGGCATTGAGATAGATCCATTAAAAATCAAAGCTATAACAGAGATGCCGCCACCAAGGACTGAAAAAGAAATAAGGGGATTTTTGGGAAGATTACAATACATAAACAGATTCATTGCACACCTCACAGCCACATGTGAGCCAATATTCAAGCTGTTGAGGAAGAATCAGCCAAAGACTTGGAACCCTCAGTGTCAAATGGCGTTCAAAAAAATCAAGACATATCTGATGAATCCACCGGTCCTTGTGCCTCCAGTGCCTGGGAGACCCCTGCTACTATACTTGTCAGTATTGGACAATTCTATGGGAACAATGCTCGCGCAACATGACTCAGATGGGCGAACAGAGAAAGCAATCTACTACTTAAGCAAGAAGTTCACCGGATATGAAGCCAATTACACCTCATTGGAGAAGACATGTACTGCTTTAGTTTGGGTGACAAAGAGATTGAGGCATTACATGCTCTCATATCATATCATACTAATCTCTCGGATGGACCCATTGAAATACTTATTTGAGAAGCCTGCCCTTACAGGAAGAATGGCCAGATGGTTATTGCTATTATCAGAGTTTGACATCACATACACCACTCAGAAGTCCATAAAAGGGAGTGCGATAGCTGAACATTTGTCTGCGCATCCAGTAGAAGATAGTTTCCAACACTTAGAAGATGTGTTTCCAGATGAGGAGGTACATGTGACTCAAGAAGAGAGACAAACAGATACATGGCTTATGTTCTTTGATGGAGCAGCCAATCACAGAGGATACGGTGCAGGAGTATTATTCATAGACCCAGAGGGTACATTTATGCCATTTGCTTTCCGTTTGGAATTTGATTGCACAAACAATATTGCAGAGTATGAAGCGTGCATTATGGGTTTGAAAGCGGCATTAGCCATTGGCGTCAAGAAACTAAAAGTATATGGTGATTCTTCTGTTGTCATCTATCAAATTAGAGAAGATTGGAGGACCAAGGATGAAAAATTGATACCCTACAAAGAATGTGCAACGGCATTGGCCCAAAGCTTTGAGCAGATAGAGTTTGATTACTCACCGAGAGATACTAATACATATGCTGATGCATTGGCTACCCTAGCATCAATGATTGGAGATGATCCAGCACAGAAGATCAAACTTTTGATAATTGAAAGAAGAACACAACCTGCACACGTGGGAGAAATCAATGCCTTGACAATCGATGGTCGCCCTTGGTTTGCGCCAATTGTGGATTTCATCAAAGAAGGAAAGTACCCCATTGATGCTTCGGTAGGAGACAAGAAATTCTTGAGAAGATATGCCTCTCAATTTGTGTTATGCGAAGACATCTTGTACAAACGATCTTATGAAGGGATACAACTAGTATGTGTTGATGAAGAGCAAGCGCAAAATGTCGTCGAACAAGTACACCAAGGAGTGTGTGGCCCCCATATGAATGCTAGAATGCTTGCAAAGAAAATCCTCCGACTAGGGTACTTCTGGAACACAATGGAGGCAGACTGTGTAGAATATGTAAAGAAATGCCACAAATGCCAAATATTTGCCAATTTGATACATGTACCTCCAACGGAATTGCACACACTCAGCTCCCCATGGCCTTTCTCGACTTGGGGCATTGATGTGATCGGCAAGATACATCCTAAAGCATCAAGTGGTCAAGAGTTTATTTTGGTAGCTATTGATTACTTTACAAAATGGGTGGAAGCCCAAGCATATGCAAAACTCACAGCAAACAAAGTGGCAAAATTCCTACAAGAGCAGATCATCTGTCGACACGGAGTGCCTCAAGCTCTTATTTCTGATCAAGGACAACACTTCAGGGGTAAAGTGGAGGAACTATGCGACAAATTCCACATCAAGAGACATAGATCCTCCCCATATAGACCACAGACAAATGGGGCAGTCGAAGCAGCCAATAAGAACATAAAAGTTATTTTACAAAAGATGGCACAAACCAATGCTGATTGGGCAGACAAGCTCCCATATGCACTTTGGGCTTATAGAACCTCAATCGGAACATCTCTACCGGGGCAACACCTTACTCCTTGGTCTATGGCATGGAAGCAGTACTCCCTGTTGAGTTGGAGGTGCAATCACTAAGGGTAGCAATGGAATGCAAGATCCCTGAGACTGAGTGGTTGCAAGCTAGATACGATGAATTAAGCCTCATAGACGAAAGAAGAATTAGGGCGGCAGGCAACATAAAGAAGTACCAGCGGAGAATAGCAAATACATTCAACAAGAAGGTCCGAATCCGTCGTTTAGCAATTGGTGATTTAGTGCTAAAAGAACAGAGAGCACCAACACATGATCCAAGGGGCAAGTTTCGTCCAAACTGGAGCGGACCATACATCGTCAAGAAAATATTACCAGGGAAGGCTGTTCGTCTGTCTAACCTGAGCGGAGATGAATTACCATACTTGACAAATCTGGATCAAGTAAAGCGGTATTACGTGTAGCCTACATACTATAAAAAAAAAAAAAAAAAAAGTGGACAGGCTTCCGTTTACAGGCTTGGAGTAAGCTGACTTGGCCATATGGTAGGTCGCACAGTAAGGTTGGACAAAACTTTCAGATGAGATAACAACTTTCATCATAAAGGGATAATACATCAATTCATCGATTGTTAGGGAAAGGAATTCCTGATTTTTAGGCAAGAACTCTATCTCCCGTCTAACAATTCGACGGTCATTCTAGAGTTTCACATCAAGCCCTTGTTTTACATCTCTGATATGACTCTAGTGAGCATGCCATTCTGAAAATAATCATAACAACTCTGACCAAAACTCACATCGGCCGTTCATTAATCCAAACGGTGTCCGAGAGTTTTACTGGTCCATCTTTTATAAGCCAAAATGGCATCTCCTAGTGGAGATCAGGCTATTCTACATAAACAACCAAGCATTCTCCCAGATGGCTGACCTATTTGGAACAGTTTCTTATCAGCCTATTCAGGCCATTGATTTCTCTCATACTGTCGGTTGGCTAAAAATAAAAAATAAAATAAAAACACTTAAACCCAGACATGGTATTACAATGAAAATATGTGCATTAGCAGAAGTGTGATCAGAATGAGTCTGAGTAATTACGGCCTAAGAAAGCCCGTTGGATATGCTTATGACTTATGTAGTTGTGGATTTGCACCTTTGTAGGCATCCTTCGGTAGCGTACTCACGATGGATTAATTTACAGACAGAACACTGCAAAAAAAAAAAAAAAAAAAAAAAAAAAACACACACACACAACAACCGGCCCGAACTACGCGGAACCTGATTCCGGAGGGATGGAAATCCCAAAGGATACGTAGGCAATTTGGGACACCCCAAATTCGGTCCAAAGGATACACATCCAAAGGATACACATCCAAAGGATACACATCCAAAGGCTACACATCCAAAGGCTACACAGCCAAAGGCTACACATCCAAAGGCTACACAGTCAAAGGCTACACATCCAAAGGCTACACAGCCAAAGGCTACACATCCAAAGGCTACACATCCAAAGGCTACACAGCCAAAGGCTACACATCCAAAGGTTACAAATCCAGAGCACAAAACACAGTTACAGTTACATCATGAGCGGTCTTGAGCTAAAGTCACAGACCTGATAGGGTCGCTACTCAAGAAGTTTGACAGTTACAATTACATCATGAGCGGTCTTGAGCTAAAGTCACAGACCTGATGAGGTCGCTACTCAAGAAGCTTGACAGTTACAATTACATTATGAGCGGTCTTGAGCCAAAGCCATAGACCTGATGAGGTCGCTACTCAAGAAGCCTGACGGTTATAGTTACATCATGAGCAGTCTTGAGCCAAAGTCACAGACCTGATAGGGTCGCTACTCAAGAAGCTTGACAGTTACAGTTACATCATGAGCGGTCTTGAGCTAAAGTCACAGACCCGATGGGGTCGCTACTCAAGGAGCTTGACATCTACAGTTACACCATGAGCGGTCTTGAGCCAAAGTCACGGACACGATAAGGTCGCTACTCAAGGAGCTTGACATCTACATTTTTTTGTTGTACGGGAAAAAAAAAAAAAAAAAAAAAAAAATTACTGACATCAATTCAAGGGAGCAATGTTATAATCCAGATCAAGTGCAGAATAATGCAAAAATGGGCCACTTTTGTCTTCGGCCTCAATTGCCCACAATCTCGGCCGAAGAGGGGCATCTGTAAGCACCCCATTTTTAACATCCCAGCTAAACAAAGCCCTGCGGGCGTGTGGACAACAAAAAGAGAAAGATGATCGAAAGTTTGGATTTTTTACTGCAAATTTGAGGAAGTTTTCAATGGGTCTGTGAATTTGAGAAAGTTTTCAATGGGTCCACAGCAAGGTCATGGGTTATAATTTTGCATGGATGCATAGGTCATAGAATTATCTTCGAAATGAGACCAGAATTGCTCAATTCTGATATCAAATGAAGAAGATATGACCATTTTAGTCGGATGATACATATAAGGGAGGTTTATGAAGTTATTATAAATAATCCCAGGGGCCTTCATGCAAATTATCGTAAGTCGGATTGTTTGAATTTCAAATCATCATATCTTCATCATCCGACATCGGATTCAGATGATTCCAAGGCCATTATTCTTCATTCATGATTTTCTACAAAGTGGACGTAAAAAACCCCAGGTAGAAGTCACCAGTGGGTCCCATGCAAGCTTTCATGTAAAATTATCGTTAGAACTTCAAAGCTTCATATCTTTTCCGTTCTACGTCGGATTCAGACGATTCCAAGGCCATTGTTCTTCATTTGTGATGTCCTACAAAGTGGACGTGAAAAATCTCGGGTAAAAGTCTCCGGAGGGTCCCATGCAAAATTACATATGGAAATGGTCATTTAATATTCAAAAATTCATATTTTGATCATCCCATATCCAAATCAGATGATTCCAGTCTCATTATGTTCCATTTTTAGTGCTCTACAAAGTGGACGAAAAATATCTCGGTAGAAGCCTCCGAAGGATCTCATGTAGAATGGTCAGCCAAATTATCGATAATTGGTCCATTTAAATTTCAAAAATTCATAAGTTGACCATTTTACTTCCAAATGAGGTGATTCCAGTTCCTATATTCCTCATTTTTAATGTTCTACAAAATGAACGTAAAAAATTTGGAATAGAGGCCATCGAAAAATTCCATGCGGGATGACAACGGAAATGACCCATGAAATGACAAGGAGAGAAAACCCAGTTAATTCCAATCAATCCAGTCAACTCAGTTCAAGCCAGTTTTGGTCCAACCTAGCTCAACCAATATTAGTTTAACTCAGTCAACCTAAGTCGGTCTCAACCCGTTTCGAACCGGTTCATTCATGTGCATAGTATTTATATATATTATATATATTATATATATATATATATATATATATATATATATATATATATATATATATATATATATATATATATATATATATATATATATATATATATGTATGTATGTTATTAAATATATGTGTATATATGTATATAATATATATAAATGATAAAATCCAAAAGAGATTGAGGAAAAAAAGAAAATAGAGAATATGAGAGAATAAGAGAAAGAGAGAGAATAAAAGAAAGAGAAAGAAACAAAAAAAAAACTTTCACGTTTTCTTTCTAGAAAACGTGAAAGAGAGAGAGAAGAAGAGAAGAAAAGGAAAGAAAGAGAAGAAGAGGAGAAAAGGAAAAAGAGAAGAAAAGGAAAGAAAAAAAGAGAAGAGAAGAAAAGGAAAGAAAGAGAAAAAGAGAAGAAAAGGAAAGAAAAAAGAGAAGAGAAGAAAAGGAAAGAAAGAGAAAAAGAGAAGAAAAGGAAAGAAAGAGAAGAGAAGAAAAGGAAAGAAAGAGAAAAAGAGAAGAAAAGGAAAGAAAAAAGAGAAGAGAAGAAAAGGAAAGAAAGAGAAAAAGAGAAGAAAGGGAAAGAAAGAAAAGAGAAGAAAAGGAAAGAAAGAAAAAGAGAATAAAAGGAAAGAAAGAAGAGAAGAAAAGAAAAGGAAGAAAAAAGAAAAAGGGAGGGATTGAGAGTGAGAGAGACGTGAGAGATAGAGAAAGGAATTTTTCTTTTAAGAGAAAGATTGAGAGTGAGAGAGAGATTGAGTGAAGAAAAAGGAAAAAAAAAAGAATAAAGGGAAGATTGAGAGTGAAAGATTGAGTGAAGAAGAAGGAAAGAAGAGGAAGAGAAATTGAGAGAGAGATTGACGTGAGAGAGAGAGAGCTTTTTTTTTCTATTTTGGGAAAATTGGGAAAGAAAGGAAAAAAGAAAGATTGAGAGTGAGGAAAAGATTGAGTGAAGAAGAAGGAAAGAAGAATATGATAAAAGAGAGGTGAGGGGACGTGAAGAGGAGAGGAATTTTTTGTTTTTTGGGGAGGGAGAGAGAGAAGGAGTGGAGAAAAGAAATTAAAGATTGAAAGGAGAGAAGAAGAGAGAAGGAGAGGAGGAGAGAGACGTACATTGAGGTAAGTTATGTTTTTTTTTTTTTTTTCTTTTGGAATTGTAGCACCACCAACCAAGATGCCTCATCCATCCCCTACAATCTGAAACCACCTCTACTCAATACCCATACCTGTATGGCATATCTTCCAATTTTTCCTCCTGCCACATCAAACGCCTAGCCTCACCACTACACTCCATCCTGATTTGCTGCAACACCACTTAATCCCATACAACACTACTTGTTAAACTCCCTTCCCAATCCCATATACCTGGCCATGCTACTTACACTACACCTGTCCTCAACCCCAACCCTCCATGCAACTGTGCATGCCGAAACCAAACCCAATACACCTTGCTGTCCCATGCATAAACCCAACACCCAAGCAAACTCAATACCTCATCCTCACTCTTACCGTCACAACTCCCCGAATCACCCGCACCCTACTCTATGATCTGCTGTACCCATCATGAACCCTTGCTTCTTATTCCAATAATTTGATCATATTTGTTTTGTATGTTGATCATCGATTTAATCAATATAAACCATAGGTTGGGCATTGATTTTGATCATGATAATTTTAATGTATTGATCTTGATCGTCAATCATGATAATTTTAAAGTGTTGATCTTGACCATTGATCATTTTAATGTGTTGATGTTGAACGTCAATCATGATAATTTTAATATGTTGATCTTGACCATGTGATCATGATAATTTTAATGCTCAATCTGAACCATTGATCCATATGATTTGATTTTTACCCATCTGATCATGATCCTTACCAACTGATTTGATCCTTACCCTTTTGATCATGATCCCTACCATCTTCTCAGCATCTATAGAACCATTTGATCAGATCAAGCCACCATCTCACCATCACATCAAACCATCATCTCCACCATTTGATCAAGCCATCATCCTGTCAGATCATCCTCACCACCAGATCAGATTATCATCACCGTGAAATTAGATCATCATCAAAACTCTATCTCACACTATCTAATCTTCATCTACACCATCTGATCTGCCCATCACCCCATCTAATCATCATCTACACCATCTGATCGTCATCACCATCATCATCATCGTCACCATGTGATTGACAACTCACATACTCACATATTGCTATGTTTTTAGATGTTCATTTGTTATGTTTGGAATGCTTATTACTACATTTGTCTGCTATACATGCTCATTGCTACATTTGTCTGCTACACATGCTCATTACGACATCTGTCTGCTACACATGCTTATTGCCACATCTGTCTGTCACATGCTTATTGCCGCATCTGTCTGCCACATGCTTATTGCCATACTTGGATGCATACTGTTATATTTGGAATACTATCACTGTTATAATTGGAATGCTTTCACCTACCATATTTGTCTTGGAAAGAGAAAAAATAGAAAGAATTTGAAACACATCCCAAATAAAAATGGTAGGAATTTAGGTCTCATCCCTAGATCCTATTGACAAAAATAGAAAGAATTTGGTACACATCCCAATAAAAATGGTAGGAATTTAGGTCTCATCCCTAGATCCTATTGACAAAATTAGAAATAATTTGGTACACATCCCAATTAAAAATGGTAGGAATTTAGGTCTCATCCCTAGATCCTATTAACAAAAATAGAAAGAATTTGGTACACATCCTAAATAAAAATGGTAGAAATTTAGGTCTCATCCCTAGATCCTATTGACAAAAATGGAAGGAATTTGGTACACATTCCAAATCCGACTCTCATAAATTTCGAACTACGTCGTACCTGATTTCTAGGGCAAACCCTAGAATACGTAGGCAATTTGGGAATCCCAAATACGGTATAAAGCCACCCATCAACCATACATCCAGCATAAACTTCAACTTGAACAACAAAGAATCTAATTGAAGCAAATGCATAAATCACTTCCATAATCATTAATCACACAAACCCTTTCGAACTACGTTTTTGGACTTGATTTCTAGGATTGGAATACGTAGGCAGTTTGAGATGTCTTACACATCTCCGATTCAGTCCAAGACCGAACCATCTTTGGTTCGGTTCATTGTATGATATTGTACATTACGTTTTCTTGTTTATTTACTTTAAAACATGATTGGCTGAACCCTAGGTTAGAATAATTTAGCAACTTGGTTTAGGACATCCCCCATTGAACCCTAGTCATCCAGTTGACCAAGCACAGTCAAAATTAGAATTTAAGGAAAGTTTAGGAAGCCGATATTGATCGAGCGATTTGGGTGCCTAACACCTTCCCATAACCGTACACTGAATACTTACCCGATCTCTTGTAGACCAAAGAATCGATACATTGGGTCACAAGTCAATAGAAGTCTTACCTTAGGGTGAGGCTACATTTTTAGAGGTCCTAGACCTTAATCTAGGTGGCGACTCCAACAGAATACAATCGATCTTCATCGATTACGGATCTACATTTCCATCCCGAGGAGGATCACGTCGATTTTCCATTGTCCTCACACTGACAATTTAGGCATTGAGACACGAACTTAGCTACATCTGCTTTCATTCCTCTCCACCAATATAATTTTTTTAGATCATGATACATTTTTGTACTTCCAGGACGTATCGAACAGATGGTGGTAAGGGATTCTTTCATCAATCGGTGTCTAATGTCCAAGCTTTCTGTTACGGGTACACATATTCTTCCTTTGTACTCCAGTACCTTTTCTTCGTCCAAGGTGAACTCAGGGTTAGTCCTACCTTTTTCGATGTCCTCTTGTACCGGTCTTAGGTAAGGGTCTGATTTGATAGTTCTCTTTACTTCATCAACTATATCCGGGATAATCTTCAATGCAACAAACATATTTGAAAACCGATGAATAAACTCTTGGTTGGCTGATCCATCTGGTGCATCGATCACAAACTGCTCATTATCGTGTTTGAATACCTTTCTGGTAGTACACATTGCGGCGGTTGTGCTAACCTCTCCCTGAGATTTTATCATTGCCTTTCTACTCAACGCATCGGCTACTACATTAGCTTTCCCCGGATGATACTGGATATCACAATCATAGTCTTTCAATAGTTCCAGCCATCTTCTTTGTCTCATATTCAGCTCCTTCTGATTAAATAGATAAGTAAGACTTTTATGGTCTGATTTAATCTGAAACTTCTCCTCGTATAGATAATGTCTCCATATTTTGATAGCATGTACTACTGCCGCTAGTTCCAAATGATGTGTAGGATAGTTCTTCTCATGTGTCTTCAGTTGTCTTGAGGCATAAGCAATTACTTGTTCTCCTTGCATAAGTACACATCCTAATCCCAGTCCTGACGCATCGGTATACAAGATAAATGGTTGTCCTGGAATCGGGATGGTAAAGATTGGAGCTGATATCAATCTAGCCTTCAAGGTTTGGAAACTCTTCTCGCATTTATCCTTCCAAACATACTTCTCGCCCTTCTTAGTCAAACTGGTAAGAGGTACGGCAATTCGGGAATAGTCTTCCACAAATCGTCGATAATACCCAGCTAGACCCAAGAAACTTCTAATTTCTGCAATGTTCTTCGGTGCTTCCCACTTTACAATAGCCTCGATCTTGCTGGGATCCACTTTAATTCCTTCAGCGGATACTACATGGCCTAGAAATGCGACTTCCTTTAGCCAAAACTCACACTTTGTTAATTTGGCATAGAGCTTTTCCTTCCGTAGTCACTGCAGAGCGGCGTTTAGATTCTTAACATGCGTGTCCTCATCCTTGGAGTAGACTAATATATCATCAATGAATACAATAATCGACGTATCCAACATGTCATGAAAAACCCGATTCATAAGTTCCATAAAGGTTGCTGGTGCGTTTGTCAACCCAAAAGACATGACCAAAAATTCATAATGTCCATATCTGGTCCTGAATGCTGTCTTGGGGATATCACCATCCTTAATCTTCAGCTGATGGTAGCCTGACCGAAGATCAATCTTTGAGAACACTTTGGCACCTTGCAACTGATCGAACAGGTCATCGATCCGAGGTAATGGATACCGATTCTTGATTGTCAGTTTATTCAATTCTCGGTAGTCTATACACAAGCGAACGCTACCATCCTTCTTTTTCACGAATAATACTGGTGCTCCCCATGGTGATATACTAGGGAGAATGTAACCCTTGTCCAGCAGTTCTTGTAGTTGTACTTTCAATTCCTTCAGTTCGGTGGGAGCCATTGGATAAGGTGCTTTCGATACTGGTGCAGCTCCAGGTATAAGATCTAAAACAAACTCCGTGGCTCGGTCGGGTGGTAATCCTGGTAATTTTTCAGGAAATACGTCTGAAAAGTCAAGCATGACATCAATATCTTCCATTTGTGGTGCTTCTTTGGTAAGGTCAACCATAGATACTAAATATCCGACAGCTCCTTTCTCAAGGCACTTCGTAACCTTTAGCGCCGAGAGTATGAGCTTTCGTTTATGGGGAAGTTTGGTTCCCAAAAAACTGAACTCTGCTCCTTCCTTATCTTTAAATGTCAGCTTCTTTTCGGCACACAATAAGTTTGCAGAATGCCGAACTAACCAATCCATTCCCAAGATGACGTCAATGTTTGTCATCTCAAGTTGGATCAAGGTCGCATCCAAGGTCTTTTCACCAATAAGAACTGGACATGGTCCATAACCTTTTTTTAACTCCACTTCTAATCCCATAGGTGATCGTACAAGTATTTTGTAGTCTAAGGATTTAAGGGGTAGATTTAACTTCTTTCCAAACGTCACAGATATAAAGGAATGAGTAGCTCCTGAATCAAAGAGTACTCTGGCGAGAATGCCATTAATCGATACGATACCTGTGATTTGTCTTGGTTTAGTCTACATACTCATACAATGTAATACAACTAACTAAAATGTAAGTCATACCTGTGACCACATCAGGCGATGCGGCAGCATCCTTAGATGTAACCGCATAAACTCGTTCTTGATGGAGCTGTTTCTTGGCCTTAGGACATTCCCTTGCTATATGTCCTACTTGGTTGCAGTTAAAACATTTTATCCCTTCAGTAATTGGCTTCTGTTGCTGTTGAGCTACGGGAGTAGTCTTGGTTGCAGCGGTAAAGCCTTGAGCACGGAAGGGTTTGAATGTCTTGTTATTCCCTCCATTATAAGAATTTCCAGCTGGCCTTTTGATACCTCTATTTTGCATGAAATAACTTTCCTTCTGGCTCGATTCTATAACTCGAGCAATTTGTACCGCTTCATTATAAATTTTCTTTTTATGTCCCAGAACGTGCTCGCGGTTGCTTACCCTAAGTCCCATGATGAACCTTCGGGTCTTTGTGTTTTCCTCTTGCATACTAGTGGGTGCAAAGAAGAACAGCTCTTCATAACGCTGTTGATACGCATCCACGGTCATCTGCCCCTGATATAAACTCAGGAACTCTCTTTCTATAGAATCTCTGAAACTTTTCGAAAAGTACTTCTCAAAGAACGCCTCTTTACAAATATCCCAAGTCAGTTGGGCGTGCTTTGTAAGTAAATACGTCCTGGTAGACCTCCACCAATGGTGTACATCTCCTTTCAGCATAAAGGTGGCACATAACACTTTTTCTTCTTCATTTAGTGTCATCATCATAAAGTTTCTTTCCATTTTGTCAACCCAGTGTGCGGCCATAAAGGGTCTGCTGGCTTGCCATTGAATTCTCTGGGCTTTAGTTTCAGAAAACGCTCCACCAGTCTGGAGTGGTCTAGTTGCAATGGGATATACGCTCCATACATAGGTGGTTGGTATTGATATCCACCTTGAGCTATCTCAGGATTCGGTACTTGAGCCTGCATGATAGGAGTCTGAGGTGCGTGGGGTACTGTATTACTCCCCCCTGGTGCTGTGCTTGCCTGTCCAGTTGGCATTGGAGGTGTTTGTGCAGCTGGAAGAGTTATGCCTATGGCAGCTTGGATAGTAGCTTGTGCCTGTTGCATCTGTTGCAGCTGTTGGGCCAAGTTCATTACGACTGTGGCCAAGTCTGTAGGTGGAACTGGCAGATTGGTAGGATTTTCCTGCCCATTTATGACGGACGGTGCCGTGTTCATTTTCCCTTGTGTTCCCGATTGTGTCTGGTTATCTTCCCCCACAGGTGGTGGTGGTGGAATAGAGTTACGGCTCTGTCTGGTTACTCTGCGTCCCGCCATTAATTAATCTGATTGTGGGATTGCCTGAAATCATTGAACACGAGAGACAATCATTAAATACTTCATTCTCATATTTTAAAACCGCTAACAAATGCAAATTTTAAATTTTTCAGATCATTCTGTCGAAAATGCTGTATTTTCACTACAGGGTCGATGGTGGGGGTCGATGGGTGTTCGACCCTCAGTATGCGACCCTAAGAAATCACCAATTCTTTTCGTGAGCCGGGGGTCGATGGGGGGGTCGGAGGATGTCCGACCCAGGATGCGACCCCTGGTTCTCTGTCAGATTCCCGAGAGCCGAGGGTCGATGCGGGGGTCGATGCGGGGGTCGATTGTTTTAATCGAATTTTCCGACCCCCGGGCTAAAAATCTGATTTTTATGTTCCAATTCAAAGTCCATTTCTCATTCTTTCTTCTCCGCTTCGACTCAACTCGTCCCTCTGAGTTGCTACAGTGACAACTCCGATCCGTTGGTGGTTTGCACTCCTTGTTTCGTCGTCTACACCTCCGCTACAGGTATGCCTTCTACCTTTTTATGTTTTTAGGTTTTTTTACCTAGGTTTTCGCTCGTTTATCTCGTATTTTTCAAATTAAACTTTTTTCAACCGTAAAAATTTGATTTTTATTGGGGGCTTTTGTTGTTGGTGACTCGAGGAACGAAAGCCCTAAAAAATATTTGAGTTTCATCGGTTGGTTATCGAGAAACTTGAAATTTACACTTTTTGCCCTAATTTTGTCAAGATTTTAAATTTCTTGAAATTCCTTGCAATTCAATCTAATTAGTTGAAATTTCCGACTGTATGAGTCTCACAGGATAGTCTAGGATCTATGTAAGTCCTCCTGCCCACATGTATGGGTGAAAAGGGAGGCTTTTGACCAATTTACGTCGTTATTATGTCGAAATTTCAGGTTTTTACTCTCTACTAATCCATTATTTGTTTTTCTTTCTTATTTGTAGATACTATGGCTCGTACCAAGGTACCCAGAGTTCACGACCGTCTTCGCTTCCGTTCCAATGAAGCTGAGGCATAGTATGCCAACTACGCTCGCAAGAAGGTAGAGGGCGGCCGAAAAGTGGACTTGGCTAGCTTAGCCTTGTTCAATGTGGAGGGGGCCTTTGGTGATATGGGCTGATTCCCTGTCATCATAGGTGACGCGTGTACCCGTCCTTGCTTGGTACGCCAGTTCTATTGTAATCTCCAGGTGGTGGGAGATTACAATGATGTTGAGAGGGGTGGTGAGCTTCAGATCACCAGCTACGTCAAGGGGGTTGATGTTTCATTTGATTATCGGCAGCTGGCCGACTTGTTGGGCATTTCCTATGCTGGCCCCTTGGTATTTTGTGCCCCTGGAGAGCCCCAGATCTTTTCTCTACAAATGAGGGCTGAGATCGATCGTCAACTCATCAGACTTGATCGTTGGGAGATGAAAGCGAGTTATCTGCGTTCAGATCCACGGGTATACTGCAAAATCATTCAGCATAACCTGATACCGCAGAGTGGTCATTACGAGAGGGTCTCCCAGTTGACCCAGTACCTGCTGTACTGCATATGCACTAGGCAGCCCGTCTGCCCTCCTTACATCATCATGCGGACGATGATCAGTGCCACGTTGCCCAGTCACACTGACAACCTTCCTTATGGATGCATGATCACTACCTTGCTTACCTGCCTGGGGGTTGATTTATTGGATGAGAAGATTCAGGAGAAATCCTTCTCATCGCCTCTGTATTGGGAGGCTATTTCCAAGATGGGCATGCGGGATGCCCAGGTCAGCGATGAGAAGAGGAACGCGGGTGCACCCTCGCACTCGAGTGGAGATGGCTGACGCTGCGGCAGCAGCAGTAGCAACTGCTGGAGCAAGGGTTCAGGGGGATGATGATGACCGGCTATACATGGATGTAGATGCCATACCTCCTCCATCACCTACTCATGCTACTGGAGCTGGTCCGTCTTCTTCAGCTGGTCCTTCGCATGCAGTTGGTTCTTTGTATTCTCTATCTGATGACATGCTGAGGATATTGCACGAGATACGAGAGGCTCAGCGTATGTCTGACCTGAGGATGAGAGAGCTTAGGGTTGCTCAGCGTGTGACTGACCAGCGGGTGGCTGATCTCACAGCTAGTCTCCAGACGACCCAGACTCAGATAGCTTGGTTGACTAGGGTCTACGCTGAGGACTATGATAGAGACCGTGAGGCACCGCCTCCCCCATCACCTCCAACTTCTTGATGTACTTCGTTTATTTTTCTTTTTGTATTTCAAAGTAACTGTCCGGACTGTAGACTGTACTCTGCTTTAATCATATATATATAAACATTTGTTCTTCCTTTTGGTTGTATATAAATTTGTTTCTCATTTAAAGATGCATTATTCTCTTTCAGTTTAGTCTCAAACAACACAGATGCTTATGGTGTGTTATTATTACATCTTTTAAATTTTTATCCTATCTCAGTTCACGACCTTTTGTGGAAGTATACGGTTTCACAGATAAAGCCTGAGATGCTCTGATACCAAGTTGTCACACCCCAATTCTGCACCATTCAGAACAGTGTGATGAACCATTAATAAACCAACGGTTCAACCAAGATCTCTAATAGGCGGTATCCATTAAAAATAAAATCATGCACATCCACAACCATAATCAGAATAAATACACAATAACAGAAGTCTTATAGTAAATGAACTGAGAACTCTAAATGTAATAATCATAATTAAAATATCAAGTTATTGTGGTATCAACTGAGACATAAATAAATAAAATATCAATTACATCCTTTTATAAATTCAAATAAAATTTTAATAGAATATGCATGAGTTGCACTCGCATGAGGGGTCATGCGTATCCTCCAAGTCTTCAGCTTCCATTGCAGCAACACGCGTATACACCGGAGTATTCATATAATCTTTGACTGTAGTACCTGCATCATCAACTAAAAATATTCGACGTCGAGAGGGTGAGCACACATCATGGCTCAGTGAGCAAACAAAACAATGCAACAACCATATGCATGCATTCAATTCATATCTTTGGTCTGGTAAATAAGTTTGCAATGTGCTATAGAAAGGATAGGTGGCCAAAGGTCACGTTTATTGTACACCGCACCTCTATACATGAGTGTGTGAAGCCGTTCAAAGGTAACGTTTATTGTCGACCCATATGCACCCACCATGGACAATGTACACGCAAAGGTCACGTTTATTGCTGTACCTGTTGCCCATACCAACACGTAAGCCCCTGCTGGCGAGGGCTCGCAAACTGGGTTCGCAACTAACCAATCCTAATGCCAATCAGTGTATCCAAGGCCTCACCCCAGCATCCCTCAATACGTCTATAGAGATAGGGCTAAGGCCCCCCGACAGAGTCAGAGACTACACGATCCGAGACCACCTCCCCTCATACTCTACGATGTAATAGTTCTGCTAAGGTAATGGTGATACGATGATGTCAGTGGACAAGACTTGAATTAGAGATAGAGCTAGGGTGCTGAGGCCCCGCCTATGACAACTCCCCCTGATACCCGCTCGCATCAAGCACACCAACCACACACATACATCCACTTGCCTATTCCTATCATCATCATCATCATCATCATCATGTTATAAACAACAATTAAATATGCATGAACAGTAATAATAGAAATATTGGATGACATGTTGAATTCACATAACAATCATACACGCATAAGATTAATCATGGCATTGGACTCAAGAGTAAAACAGTTTATTATTAACCAATTAGTTTAGGTCTTGTTCCCTCACCTTTGCTTGATCGTAGATCCTCTTTCAAGCTTTAAGAATCAACTAAATATCAATATTATTTCACTAGAAGACCTAATCAAGTCGATAGAATTTAATTAGAATTAATTCTGATTTTAAAAAGCATGCTGTTAAATGGGGGTCGATACCAGGGTCGAATGTTCCATCGACCCTGGGTGCTACCACACAGATTCTGGACTTCCCGAACACTGGGGGTCGATTGTCAGGGTCTGGTAGGGTCGATTGGTCATCGACCCCCGTGCGACCCCCTGTGGGTCTCGTCAAATTTTCATCCTTCAGTCCATTCCTTCGTGTTTGGGGTCCTATGGCTTGCTTCTACAATCCATTCCACACATGTTCTATGGTCTAGAACCGTAGTTCATTCACCTATATGATTTTTATGATTTTCCCCATGGTTTTTCATGAAAACCTAACCATGGATGGATGATTTGGGTTTTTCCTAGATCATTCCCTCTTCACTATCCATTCTAAGGTCTGTAGAATTACATGGAGATAGTACCCATACCTAAGAATTAGGCTTGTCTCTCTGAAGCCTTCTCTTTGATCTTCTTCTCCACTTTCCTTCTCTTCTCTTTCTCTTCTCCTTCTCTTCTCTTTCTCTCAATCCAATTAGGGTTCTAAAAGGAGTGAAAGAGGCTTAGGGACGTCCTATTTATAGAGTAGAAACTCCAAAAATAAGTCCCATTGAGATTAGGAAAGAATCCCATTAAAATTTGGAAAGTTTCCAAATCACGGTTTCTGTCAGCAGACTGGGGGTCGATGAGGGGGCCAGAGATCCCATCGACCCCTGGTTCTAAAATGTCTGACCCCCGGTTAAAAACTCAGGGTCTGACTTTCTATCTTGGGGGGTCTGACCCTGCCTAGCTAGGTGTGCGACCCTCCCCCTATTTTTAGTGTTTTTGGGTCAATTTAATACCTGGGATTGCGATCTCCATCACGTACTTGATCCATTTGGCTCGACCATGATGGATAGACCTGGTTCAAGGTGGTAAGACCGGGTTAGTTTGATGCGGGTCTTATAGACACGGTCTTATTGAAATCCTGGTGTGAGCCATTGGTTCAGTGACGGTTCACTATCACTTCTGATTCAGCCGAAATTAGGGTGTGACAACTTAGTATTAGAGCTCTTAGGCTCTGTCCAACAGACCATACATTTACTTGACTGAGTCAATGAACTAAGATAGGAAGAATTTAAAAGTCTTAATACAAACACACCTTAAGCACCTATTTGATGCCTGAGACTAAATAAGAAAGAGCATAACATACTATACTGAAATAAGAACTTAATGAACAGTCATGCTCTAGATAGAAAACCATGTTAAACAGGTAAAAATAATCATAAACTACCATTAAGGTAAAAACATCCAAGAGTGAAAAAGTTAATTATACTACAGGGTACAGTCCACAAGCCGGACAGTTACCCTGTTATAATAAAACTATACTGATAGGAGGATAGAAAAATAAGGTTGTCCATCATGGGGTTGGGGGCATAGGAGGAATGGGGTCAGTAATGTTATAATCACGCTCATATGGGGTCAGTAAAGTTAATTATACCCTACTGGCCAGGGCTCGCAAACTAGGCTCGCAACTAACCAATCCTATATGTCATCAATGTATGCTCTATCCCAGCACAGCCGTCTACGGCATAGAGATAGAGCTAAGGCATTCCCAAACCTCCCCTGATGCCCTATCCGCAACTAACTCACTAGGATAGAAACATAACGCAGGTAGACCCTATCCCAACATAACTCCCTACGGCATAGAGATAGAGCTAAAGCATCGTGGACAAGCCAGCATCGACTCGGAGACCACAGTGCCACATAACCATGGCCAGGTCAACATCAATATCGGAGACCACCGTACCACGACCTTCCCCTGATGCCCCACCCGTACCGAGCATGTTAAGACAGAATACTACAAAAGGTGCTAATGTGAAGAGCGATCCCAGGCCCATGCCCCACTCCACACACTAACGAAAACAATCACATGCCTAACAATCACATCCTATCAATGCATGAACAGTAATAATAACTGAAAGTAACGGATGGCATGTGAATATGCACAAACAATACATCTCATATAATCAGGTGATTAACAACAATTTATTGTCCCTTAATTGTTAGGTTTAGGTCAGATTCCCTTACCTGACGCTCGTTTGTTAGCTTGCTCCACGTCGCAAGATCCAAACGATAAGTCACAAAGTCCTACAATATTATTTGGGTTTCATTAGAATATTTTCTTAAGGTTTCATGTTGGTCGGAAAACAACCAAAATCCAAAACCAGTCTTTCAGAGCTGACCGGTCTCACCATACCGGTCGCAGCACTGTGAACAGACTGTCAACCGATATGGTCGACCGGTATGTCTCCGGAAGACCATACACTTGATTTGTCGACTTCCGTCGATCACTCTCCATGGATTTTCAGGGTTTCTCCTATCCATTCTAAGTCTAAACTTGGAGTTAGAGTTATCCCCAACTCATTCGAGTCTCGTTTCGATGAATATCATCTCGAAACTCAAATCCAGGGTTTGACGGCAACTTAGGGTTTTGAGGTCCAGATAGGGTTTTAGATCAATACCTACTTTGCATGGTATTGATCCACCCACAAAACTAACATAGGATAAGAAGAATAGTTAAAACACTTACCGTTGACTGGCGTAGCGTGAGCTTTGTCGAACGGTAATGGCGACACCTTCTTCTTCTTCCTAGCTCCTTCTCCTTTCCCACCTCTTTCTCTTCTCTAGGGTTTGCGAGAGATAATGGAAAGGATTTGAGGAGGCTTAAGGGTGTATTTATAGGCTAAAAATAAGGTTTAATAACCCTACTAGGATTAAGAAACGTCTAGGATTCGAAATCAGGAAAGTGGGACCCTCAGAAGTCAATTTCTGGCTTTCCGCACTTTCCTGCGCAGACTATACCAGTCGACCGGTCAACCTGAAATCAGGTTTAATTGGTCGTCTTTGGTCCGATTTCGTACCTGGTTGTCATCCGCTCGTCCCGTCTGGCCCGGTGATGATCGAAAGACCTGTCACGACACAAAACCAAGGTTTGGACCGGGTTTACGGAGTGCGGGTCTTTCAACTCCACCACCCTTAAAAGAAATTTCATCCCAAAATTTGCATGTAGGTTCTACAACTCTCCCATCCTTAAAAGAAATTTTGGCCTCGAAATTTGTACGTACCTTGATCGTCGAAAAGGTTAGGGTACTCCTTCCTCATCGCGCTCTCTTCTTCCCAAGTAATTTCCTCCACATTTTGGCTTCTCCAATGCACCTTCACATAATGGATATCCTTGGTTCGAAGTTGCTGAACTTTTCGACTTGAGAGCATTACAGGCACCACTTCGAAAGTTAAGTCTTCAGTCAAGTCTGGGGGATCAGCGGTCAAGATGTGTGATGGATCTCTGACATACTTCTTCAGTAATGATACATGGAACACATTATGAACACTGGACATAGATGGTGGTAGAGCCAGTTGATATGCTACATTACCACGTTGGGTCAATATCTCATACGGTCCCACATACCTGGGGCAAAGCTTCCCCTTCTTACCAAACCGTTTTAGACCTCGCACCGGTGACACCTTCAAGAATACTTTGTCACCCACTGCAAACTCCAGATCTCGACGTCGATTATCCGCATAGTGCTTCTGTCAAACTTGAGCTGTCATTACTCTCTCTTTGATCTGATCAATCACTCGGCAAGTTTCTTCAACAAACTCCGATCCTAAAATTCTTCTTTCCCCCACTTCGTTCCATAACAGAGGTGTACGACACTTTTTCCCATAAAGTGCTTCATATGGGGCCATCTGAATTGTAGCCTGATAACTGTTGTTATAAGCAAACTCGATAAGTGATAGCTTCTCATCCCAAGCTCCCTTGAAATCTAATGCACAAGCTCGGAGCATATCTTCTAAAATTTGAATAGTTCGCTCTGACTGTCCGTCCGTCTGAGGGTGAAAAGCTGTACTGAACTTCAACTTTGTTCCCATAGCTTTCTGCAATCCTTCCCAGAACTTCGATGTAAAACGGGGATCTCTGTCAGATACTATACTCTCTGGAACGCCATGAAGTCTGACTATATTATCAACATATGACTTGGCCAGTTTCTCCATGGTATACTGAGGTCTGACCGTAATAAATCGAGCTGTCTTGGTGAGTCGATCTACTATAACCCAAACTGCATCCACCGACCTTGGTGTCAAAGGTAAGCCAGTGACAAAATCCATAGTAATGCAATCCCACTTCCATGCAGGTTCTGGTAACGACGGTGGTAAACCTGTGGGTCTCTGCCTTTCCGCTTTAACTTGCTGACAATTCAGACATTGAAACACGAAACGAGCTATATCAGCCTTCATACCCCTCCACCAATATAATCTCCTTAAGTCATGGTACATTTTGGTACGTCCTGGATGTACCGAATATGGAGTGTAATGGGCTTCAGTCATAACTCGATCTCTGATATCGCAGTCTTCACTCTCAGGTATACATAACCTTCCGTGATACCTGAGCACCTTGTCTGAATCCAAGGCAAAGTCAGGATTGCTCGTACCCTTCTCTAAGTCTTCTTGCACTGTCTTAAGATATGGATCCTGTAGGATTGCTACCTTGACTTCATCAACTAGATCCGGTGAGATCTTCAATGCGGCGAACATCATAGTGAACTTATGAATCAAGCCTTGCTCAACTGGATCTTCAGCAGTTTCAATTATATGCTCTTCATCACCTTCGATTAAACTAGAGGCTGCGGCACACAATGCAGCATTTGTACTTGGTCCTACCTCAGGTTTCGATGCCCACTTCCTGCTTAAGGCGTCAGCCACGACATTTTCTTTACCCGGATGATACTGGATGTCACAATCATAATCTTTTAATAATTCTAGCCATCTCGTCTGTCTCATATTCAGATCCTTCTGAGTAAAAAGATAAGTTAAGCTCTTGTGATCTGACTTGATCTGAAACTTCTCACCGTACAAGTAGTGTCTCCAAGTCTTGATTGCATGTATAACCACTGCTAGCTTCAAGTCATGCGTAGGATAGTTCTTCTCATGCTCCTTTAACTGTCTTGATGTGTAAGCAATCACCTGTTCTCCTTGCATCAATACACACCCGATACCCAACCCCGAAGCATCCGTATATAAAGTAAACGGTACGCTTGGTTTTGGGATGGTCAAGATAGGTGCAGAGACTAGTCTTGACTTCAAAGTCTGAAAGCACTTCTCACACTCATCTGTCCATATGAATTTCTCTCCCTTCTTGGTCAATCTGGTGAGTGGAACAGCGATCCTGGAGTAATCTTCCACGAATCTTCTATAATAACCAGCCAACCCAAGGAAACTACAAATTTTCGCAACAGATTTTGGTGCTTCCCATCCTACTATAGCAGCTATCTTGCTTGGATCAACCTTGATACCATCTTCAGATACTACATGGCCCAAGAAAGCCACTTCCTTCAGCCAAAACTCACACTTCTTGAACTTAGCATAAAGCTTCTCCTGTCTCAGCCATTGTAGGGCTGCCCTCAAGTGCGATGTATGAGTCTCCATGTCCTTATAGTAGATCAATATGTCATCGATGAATACGATGACCGAAGTGTCCAACATATCATGGATCACTCGGTTCATCAGTTCCATGAACGACGCTGGAGCATTGGTCAACCCGAAAGACATAACTAGAAACTCATAATGCCCATACCTCGTTTTGAAACAGTCTTCGGAATATCTCCGGCCTTGATCTTCAATTGGTGATACCCTGATCGGAGATCAATCTTCGAGAAAACCTTTGCACCCTGTAACTGATCGAACAAATCATCGATCCTAGGCAAAGGGTACCGATTCTTGATCGTCAACTTGTTCAGCTCACGGTAGTCAATACATAGCCGTACACTTCCATCCTTCTTCTTGACGAATAATACAGGTGCTCCCCAAGGCGATATACTAGGTCGTATGAAGCCCTTATCCAACAATTCTTGTAACTGGGTCTTCAACTCCTTTAACTCGGTCGGGGCCATTCTGTACGGTGCTTTAGACACCGACGCCGAACTTGGCATAAGGTCTATCACAAATTCTGTAGCCCTGTCTGGTGGTAAACCTGGAAGATCTTCTGGAAATACATCTGGAAACTCTCGTACCACCTCTATATCTTCCATCTTTGGCACCTCCGCAGTGGTGTCGACTACAGATACTAGATAACCCACTCCCCCCTTTTCTAAGCATCTTTTAGCTTTTAGGGCGGAGAGAATCAGCTTCCGCTTCCTAGATAGCTTGATCCCAGTGAAGCTATATTCCTTTCCCTTGTTGTCAGTAAGCACAAGCTTCCTTTCACCACATAAAAGGACGGCCGAATGATGGCCTAGCCAATCCATTCCCAAAATGACATCAAAGTCTGCCATCTCAAGTAGTACTAGGCTTGCTTCTAAGTCTCGGCCCTCAATACATACAGTACATGGTCCATAATATTCGGTCAAAGCCACTTCGACTCCTAGTGGAGAGCGAACTATCAAGCTTGGGTTCAAATGCTTGATTGGTAACTCCATTCGCTTCCCAAAAGAAATAGAAACAAAGGAGTGCGTGGCCCCAGAGTCAAATAGTACTCTGGCAGGTATACCAGCTACATTTACAATTCCTGGAATTTTTATTACCCCTTAGTTCTATATGTGCATACACACAATGAAAAAATAGTAAGCCAAATAGTAAGGGATAAAGTCATACCAGTGACCACATCTGGTGATGCGGCTGCCTCTTCAGTGGTGACCTCATAAACTTTTTCCTGCTGGGGCGGTTGCTTCTTAGGTAGAGTGCAGGTCCTTGCAATATGACCCACTTGCTGGCAGTTGAAACACTTTATATTGGGGTTGTATCCGGCATTCTATGGCACAGGGGGTGTCGTGTTGTTCCTCGCGGGTACTGTAGCGGTCTGTGCCCTGTATGGGCGGAAGGGTCTACTGTTACCGCCACCCGTCCTAACCTGGTTAAGCATTTCTTTGCTAACCTAGAGTTGCACGGAGATGTGAACGATCCCAACCAAGGTAGGGATTTACGCGTCTCTAGTTATGTCCAGGGTGTTCCCTTTTTTTTTAACACCCATCAGCTGGCCGACCTTCTAGGGGTTCCAAATGATGGAGACCTAGTATATTGCCCTCCCAAAGAGAAAGGCTATCTGACTGAGGATCTGCGCCGAGAGATAGCAGATCAGATACTCAACCCTGGGGCTCCTATGAAGGCGGCTAGCTTGAGACCTATACCCCGGGTCTACAGTCGCATCATCCAGCACAACATCGTCCCCCAAAGTGGCCATTATAGTGAGTTATCCCAGCTCACTCAGTACATCACTTACTGCGTCTGCACTGGGGAGCGGGTCTCTCTCCCATACCTCATTATTAGGACCATGCATCAGGCGACCCTGGCCGATCAGGCCAGTAACCTTCCTTATGGTCGTCTCATTACCTCCCTGTTACGTCGTCTGGGCGTGAGCATGAGAGGCGAGGTGACCGTGGAGGATACTATGACGTCTGATATAGACTGGGACGCCATTCAAAGGATGCAGATGGTTGATCTGCCGATCAGCGATGACGAGTTGGAGGCTCGCCCTCGCCCACTTAGGAGGGTAGCAGCCGCGACGGCAGCAGCAGCAGCAGCCAATGCGGCCTATGCAGCCGAGCTTGAGCGGGATGATGACGAGGATAGGGCCGAGGATGTACCAGTGCCAGCTCCACAGCCTACACCAGCAGCACCTCCGTCTAACTCTACCGCTGGACCATCTCAGCCTCCCTCCGACACCATGATGAGTATGATGATGGAGATCAGGGACACTCAGCGCGAGATGAGTCGCGACTTGGCGCAGTTGGCTCACAGTCTCAGGGTCACACAGGATCAGGTGCACTGGCTCAGGGTTGCTTACGAGTGAGACTATGATATAGAAGACCCTATTCCTCCCAGGCCCCCTACCCCATGATTGTCCCCTTTATTTCCTTCTCATTTACATATGACTGTTTATAATACAGGATAACTGTCCGGTTTGTGGACTGTACCCTGTAGCACTATATCATTTGCTATAATTTTCTTAATTAATGGAAATTTTCATGGTTTTTCCTAACTAGTGCATGTGTAAATGTTAAGTTCCACATTTAGTATAGTACATTATTCTCTTTCTTAGTCCATCTCAGGTATCAAACAATGCTTAGGGTGTGTTTGTATTAAAATTTTTAATATTTCCTAACTCAGTTCATCGACCCAGTTAAGTGTAATATAGTCTGTAGACAGAGCCCGAGAGCTCTGATACTAAGTTGTCACACCCCAATTCTGATCCAACCAGAATGGTGTAAGTGAACCGCCATTGAATAAACGGTTCACACCAGGATCTCGAATAGGCCGTGTCCATTCATACAAACCATTACACATAACCACAATCAGAATATAAATATACAGCGAAAGACTTTAAATAGAATGAACTGAGTATCTATTGATAACTTAAATAATATCCAATTATCCAAATTCAAACACATAAAATAATATCATTACATCCCTTTAATCCAATCAAAAATAAGGAAATTAAATAAATAAAATCCGATCAAAGGTACACGCAGAAAGGGTACTCGCATGAAGCGTCATGCTCGTCCTCTCCTGCTTGTACATCCGGAGTAGCAACACCTCCATACGCCAGAGCGTTCACGTAATCATCAACAGTATAACCTGCATCAACATCTAAAAAATAATGTATACACAAAGGGTGAGCTCACAACACAGCTCAGTAAGACAATCAGACAGTTTCACAATATTATGCATGAGTAACAATCAGTTTTATGCTGTGGTCTGGTTTTAAGTTTGCAATGTGCTATAGAAAGGTTTGGTGGCTCCCGCACCTCTATACACGAGTGTGTGGCACCTCATGGTTCACACCCCCATTGGCCCACATGCACCCATCATGGAATAGAGATAGAGCTAAGATACCCCCGTACCTCCCCTGATACTCTACCCATACCAGTACCTAAGCCCCTACTGGCCAGGGCTCGCAAACTAGGCTCGCAACTAACCAATCCTATATGTCATCAATGTATGCTCTATCCCAGCACAGCCGTCTACGGCAAAGAGATAGAGCTAAGGCATTCCCAAACCTCCCCTGATGCCCTATCCGCAATTAACTCACTAGGATAGAAACATAACGCAGGTAGACCCTATCCCAACATAACTCCCTACGGCATAGAGATAGAGCTAAAGCATCGTGGACATGCCAGCATCGACTCGGAGACCACAGTGCCACATAACCATGGCCAGGTCAACATCAATATCGGAGACCACCGTACCACGACCTTCCCCTGATGCCCCACCCGTACCGAGCATGTTAAGACAGAATACTACAAAAGGTGCTAATGTGAAGAGCGATCCCAGGCCCATGCCCCACTCCACACACTAACGAAAACAATCACATGCCTAACAATCACATCCTATCAATGCATGAACAGTAATAATAACTGAAAGTAACAGATGGCATGTGAATATGCACAAACAACACATCTCATATAATCAGGTGATTAACAACAATTTACTGTCCCTTACTTGTTAGGTTTAGGTCAGATTCCCTTACCTGACGCTCGTTTGTTAGCTTGCTCCACGTCGCAAGATCCAAACGATAAGTCACAAAGTCCTACAATATTATTTGGGTTTCATTAGAATATTTTCTTAAGGTTTCATGTTGGTCGGAAACCAACCAAAATCCAAAACCAGTCTTTCAGAGCTGACCGGTCTCACCATACCGGTCGCAGCACTGTGAACAGAATGTCAACCGGTATGGTCGACCGATATGTCTCCGGAAGACCATACACTTGATTTGTCGACTTTTGTCGATCACTCTCCATGGATTTTCAGGGTTTCTCCTATCCATTCTAAGTCTAAACTTGGAGTTAGAGTTATCCCCAACTCATTCGAGTCTCGTTTCGATGAATATCATCTCGAAACTCAAATCCAGGGTTTGACGGCAACTTAGGGTTTTAAGGTCTAGATAGGGTTTTAGATCAATACCTACTTTGCATGGTATTGATCCACCCACAAAACTAACATAGGATAAGAAGAATAGTTAAAACACTTACCGTTGACTGGCGTAGCGTGAGCTTCGTCGAATGGTAATGGCGGCACCTTCTTCTTCTTCCTAGCTCCTTCTCCTTTCCCACCTCTTTCTCTTCTCTAGGATTTGCGAGAGATAATGGAAAGGATTTGAGGAGGCTTAAGGGTGTATTTATAGGCTAAAAATAGGGTTTAATAACCCTACTAGGATTAAGAAACTTCTAGGATTCGAAATCAGGAAAGTGGGACCCTCAGAAGTCAATTTCTGGCTTTCCGCACTTTCCTGCGCAGACTATACCGGTCGACCGGTACCATCGACCGGTCAACCTGAAATCAGGTTTAATTGGTCGTCTTTGGTCCGATTTTGTACCTGGTTGTCATCCGCTCGTCCCGTCTGGCCCGGTGATGATCGAAAGACCTGTCACGACACAAAACCAAGGTTTAGACCGGGTTTACGGAGTGCGGGTCTTTCAATCTTCCCTGCCAAGGCCCCTCCCAGCCGGCCACCCTCTCTATGTGCCCACCTTCCTCATGACTCCCTATGCCCTGTCCCCATGTTCTCTCCACCTCTCTATTGACATAACAGGTGAAGCCATAGAAAAACCCTACCTTCCGCTCGCTTCTCCAACCTCTTCCTGCATCTCCCAGCACCCATTTTCTCTTCTCCCCTCCCCCCCTTTCTCTTCCCCTCCAATGTTACTCTCTATGCTCCCCCTTCCAGTGTTCTCTTCTCTCACTCCCCATTGAACCTTGCAACACCCCTCCCTCCCCTTGCCACCATTCCCTGTAATCTCCCTTGTCTTCGTGTCACATGTATGGTGATGATGCTCTTTAGTTGAATCGGTAACAGCGATGTTATAGTTTTATTAACCTCATTTTCTTCCTCCTAAGATGAACCTCTCTCGTCTTCTACCCTAACCATCATCGGATTCCACCTTGCCCCTTGGCTTCGCCTGTTATGTCAAAGGGGAGGTGGAGAGAGAGCGCGGCAAGGAAGGGCTAAGGGAGTTATAAGGGAGGTGGGGGTAGAGAGATGGGGCGGCCGATAGGGGAGGGTTTAGGGGAGGGAGGAAGGAGAGGAGAGAGAGTGGGGAAAAATTGGAATCTTACCCACCCTAGTTAACCCTATTTTGATTTAGGTACCCCTAACACAATATATGAAACGTTTAGTACCTTTTATGCAATTACTTAAAACGCTAGGTATCCCAGGTGTACTTTACATTTTTCTTTTTTTTTTTTTTCTTTTTTTTCTTTTTTGTAAAGGTAATTACGACAATTACTCCCCATCATAAGGAAGACATGTACGCTGAATTGTGAAAATAAGATAAGCAGGATAAGATAATGGATAAGAAAGAGATGCTAATTGGGCAGATTTATGTAAAAAACATGACTCCAGAGTTGGGTTAAAGGAATAATGGACTTGAAGGTTCTCTCATGAAATCAAATAGCCATACATCAAAAAGTGAGAATAAATTTGGGGTTCCAACATGAATTCCAAAGATAATACTATGTTTTTCCCCCTCGTGGTAGGTGGTTGGAAGACAATACAGTACTGGGAGCTTTCCCTAATGAGTTTGCAACAAATGTTGTTCCTAAGCCCAATCTAGAGGGAGGCAACCCAATCACTGCAATTCAAATTTTGTTATTACTTAAAATGAGTTGTTTTAGGGGAGTGGAGAGTCTTGGGACACCTCTTCTCAAAATTTATTATAAAGTACGGGGTGAGTAGTGATATTATGATTTTAAGGAAGTGTTAGGGAATTACGCCACGCTAGCAATGCAACCTCGACACGTATGACTCAACCTCGGAGCCACGTGGCGATCCCCAATTCGACGTAAGAAGGCCCTTCAAACACAAGAGCAAAGGGTAAAATCGGTATTTTAGGATTTTGCCTATTCACTATAAATAGGGCAAATCCCAAGGTTTTCAGCTACATAGCATTTACTGCTCATTACTCCACCTTGAGATTCACGCTCTAACACTTGGGTCGAAAAATCTCACCTCGCCCCGTATTTTTTCTATAATATCTTAGTGGGCTCGACACCGAGCCCATTGACTGTTCACAAAGTCTAACTTTGGCATCGAAGTGGACCCGGGGCATCCAGCCCGCCTCCCTTCTTTGTCTTTCCTTGTCTTGCAGGTCCAGTTAGCGAGGAGGACCCACAGGACGGATCTAGGCCGAAACAGTTTGGCGCCCACCGTGGGGTCCGTGAGATCCGACATCATAAGATAAAGCCAGAGAGGAATCTCCAATCATGAGTCCGCGATGGACTAGAAGTCACATGGTTAGTCCCAACCCCCCATTACATGATCAACGGATAAACCCGGAGGAAGGAGATAGGTCAGAGGCACGACCTAATAAGGACCGTGGGAAGCGTGCAGCAGCCCAAGTACCCGCGCAGGAGGCTTTTGTTACGTATGAGCAGTTCGAAACTGTTGCACAGCAGCTCGAGGTATTGACAAGGTTCGTGCACGGACTGCAAACCCCCGCTGCGGAGGCCACGTCTCGTCCTCCCCTTAGCGTCGCCCCCTCAGCGGAGCCGCACAAAGAGGCCGACTTACCTCGAGATCCCTCTCGAGATCGGCCAGGACAAAGCGGAGGTCGACTAGCACGACCAGAAACCAGCGCTTGCCCCGTCCCAGAGCTGAGTGGGACGGGCTCCACATCACAGCATGGGAGAATCCCGGCTCGAGAAAGACTCGGTCCCCAGCCGAGGGCAGTGCCCAGGGTCGATGAAGATGAGGTGGAAGAACTTCTGGTCCCGCGATATATAACGCTGCCAGAGGTAGTCATAGGGACGGACAAACCAAATACTCCCATGGACCCAGAGGTAGCGGCAAAAATAGCCGACCAGTTAGCAGCCCTCCACCGGAAGGTCGAGACGATGGAGAAGGCAGGGGTGACTCAAGACGAGGATAGGGATTATTCCACGGAAAATCCCTTGACCGATATCATCATGAGGGTCCCCTTTCCCAAACGATTCAACATGTCGCCGATCGATTCATACGACGGCTCTACCGATCCCATCGAGCACCTCAACAACTTCGTGGGCGCCATGGTCCTTCACGCTAATCCTGATGCAATCATGTGTAGAGCTTTCCCACTTACGCTCAAGGGAGCGGCGCGGATGTGGTTTAATAACCTGCCGCCACGGTCTATCGACTCGTTCAAAACCATGGGTAGACTATTCCGGATGCACTTCCAGGGCAGCAGGGTGCAACAGAAGACAAGTGCCCATCTCATGAACATGAGGAAAAAGTCCGGAGAAACCCTAAGGGCCTTCTTGGCCAGATTCAACTTGGAGGTGCTACAAGTAAAGGACATTGACGAGGTGGTTCACTTCGCTACGTTGAGAGCAGCGGTCACCGACCCAAAACTCCGATTTTCCATAGCCAAGAAGAAACCGGCCAACCTGCAAGAACTCCTGGAGAGATGCGAGAAATTCGCCAGCGCCAATGAAATCTACGAAGCTAGCAAAAGTCTAGTGGATACCCCGCACAAGCGGACAGATGAGAGGCCAGACCTCACGCGGCCCGGAGAAAGTAAGCGGTCCAGTCAGCGAGGAGGACCCACAGGACAGATCTGGGCCGAAACAGGAAGGATTGTAGATATTATAATTTTTTTTCGAAAATCAATCGGTCGGTTGCCTCACAGTAGAGTACAATCACTCTAGAGGTCAAATGTTCAACTCTTCTGTCTTCGTAGATATGTTAAGTTGTGGCTAGGGCTGCAACAGGGCCGGGTTGGGCCGGGTTTTTCAAAACCCTAACCTTAACATTGGCTATTTAAACTTAACCCTAACTCAGCCCATGCCCTGCCAGGGTCAGAAAATGTACAACCCTAACCCTGACCCTGCCGGGTTGGGCTTAATTCTAACCTACCCTGATTGACCTTGATAGGGCCGGGTTAACCCTGATTCAGGGTTGGATTGACCCTGATTGGCCCTAAAACATACGACAAATTGTCAAATAATATACATATAATAAACACAAATATATATATATATATATATATATATATATATATATATATATATATATATATATATATATTATATAGTCGGGCTCAACCTAGGGGTCGACCCTAACCCAACCCAACCCAACTCTGCCAGGGTTGATCTAAATTTGGGCCCTAACACAGCCCTGCCAAGGTTCAGGCCAGGTTCAACCCTGCCAGGATTCAGGGTGGGTTTGGGCAGATTCGGGTTGTCAAAGTTAAACTTGCACCCCTAGTTGTGGCCATTATAATTCGTATTGCAATACTTTTATAATGCAATGCAAAAAATTCTACTGATATCCCTATATATCCTATAGGTGTAGTCTTTGGACCAGCATGGGGCCAATAGGAGTGTACATGGAGAATCCAGTAGGACGGTATATATTCATTTCATCCCCTTCTGCATCCCCTTCTATGTCTGGGCACAGGAGACCCATCTAGGCAAGGATCTTTTTCCCAAACTCTATATCTTACAACATATAAATTTGGTGTTGAAGTGCCAGAAGTACTCTTGTTAAACTGTTTTCCAAAATTTTTTTTTTTTTTTAATAATTATTCAGAAACACGGAAACACTTCTTATGCCGGGTTACCAACCCACAAAAGTGTTTCTTGGCAACAGAAGTGGGAAAATAAAAATTGTACCTCAGAAACACTCCCATAGACTAAAAGTATTACCAAATGCAAACGTAACCTCATTATTTGATGTTTAAACAGTTTTATTGAGGAAATGCAGTAATAAGTCAGTAACTAATGTATTCAATTAAAAAACTTAAGATATTAAGTGAGAGACCAATTAGTATATGAAAACGTCTAAAGTCCCAATGTTTTTCAATATGTCCTCGAGCTGAACATGAAGAAGATGATATTACAAAGAAGGGACGATTGTGACGAATGAGAGAACCGGAGAGGGTTAGAGAGAGATAACATTCCAACAAGCAATAAGCCGAGTCTCACGGTCAGATTTGACTTAAAAACCTCCTTTTCTAAACACGTTTTGGCTCCCGTTACAGTTTTAGACATTTAACGGTTGCAAAACAAAAGCTTCTAAGCAACAAAGAGTCAGTCAGTCAAAGAACGAATTCTGTAACCTTTCCCCCAACAACTTCCTTCCCTCCAAACCAAAACCACCTTTCTCTTTCTGACACTGAACAAGAAACCAAGATTACCACTTTCAGCTTCTATTTAATCACGCTTTCCATCCCACCTCCACTCAATATCATATACTTACCATCCCTCTTCATCCATAAGAACAGAAGAATATGGTTGAAGGACAAATAAAAACAGGGATCATTGCTGAAGAACCACATCAAAATGATGAACAACAAAGACCACTCTTAGGAGATTCAACACCTAATCCAGAACAGCCTCAAGAAAGGCATCGTTTTATCCGGTGGCGCCGCCACTATGCCACTCCGATATCCTACACAGATCCAAATAACTGGATACAGAAAGTCATTGACAAGACATTTAAAAGCACCGGTCATCTCTCCAATCTTCTCCCTACAGGAACAGTACTTGGATTCCAACTTCTATCACCCATTTTCACACACCAAGGTCGGTGTAACAATGACAACCAGTCCATGACAGTAGGCCTTGTGACCCTTTTTGCTTTGTCATGCTTTCTATCATCCTTCACTGATAGCATCAGAGATGATAAAGGAACAATTCGTTATGGGATAGCAACCTTCCGAGGACTATGGATTATAAATGGGTCTGCTACCATTTCCCCTGAACAGGCTGCAGAATTTAAGCTTAAGTTTGTTGATTTCTTGCATGCTTTCATGTCGGCAATGGTTTTTTCTGCTGTAGCACTGCTTGATCCAAACGTGATGAATTGTTTCTACCCAATACCATCAAAAGAGAGGGAACGCCTCACATCACTGCCAGTTGCGATGGGAATCATAGGTAGTGTGTGTTTTATGACGTTCCCTACTACTCGCCATGGAATTGGCTTCCCGCTCTCTCCTCGCTAATCGTTCGGTATACTTCTTTTTTTTTCTTTTCTTTTTTCATTTTTCCTGTATTTCTGTATTCATCTGATCATTCGTGTCCATAACCAGTACAATTTGAAATAATGTTTTAGAGTTACGACCATCTAACTTTCCTTTTAGCACTCATCATTATTTTGATTATTTGTGTTGTAAAACTTGTCAAACATAGGATCATTACATGAAACTGTAGGAATTGGTGTGTCTAAAAACCCAATTTTAGTTGTTGAATGAAATCAATTTACATGGTACTATTAGAAAATAGTTATCCATGTAAAAATGGAATGTGATGTTTACGAAAATTACAAGATAAATTTGAGTCATTCATTTTTTTGGGTTTTTTTAAATCTAAACCATCTCTTCCTAATTAAAGTTGAGAGAGTATATGGACACACATTAGATGAATGCCAATACGAAGAGAGTACTTATTTGAATCAGACTGATGAACACATTTTATGTATGAATTTAGGACATAAAATATACATCTCTTATTCTATTTATGATGTTTCTCGGGTATTTAATGTTGATTTTATGTTTGATGGGTATAGGTGAAAGAATGGAGAAATTTGAGCTTAAAAATATCATTTTATGAATTTTTGGTGATCCTGTCCAGTTAACTCACCCAATCAACTCCGCAGCCGGGCATAAGACTAATTTTATGAGGAGAGCCACGAATTTTGTGTATAAGATCAGCCTTGGACCAAGTCAAAGAATAGCCCAATCTCATGTGAAAGATTCTATTCTCTTGAGAAAATATTCCTTAGTTATTTGGAATCAAATTTACAAGATTGTCATGGCAAGGAAGAATGGAAAGCTCCAATCGATTATGGAAGTTTTCAAAAAGAGATAATAATGCTAAAGATATGATGAGTTGGTGCAAGATTTTTTCTACTCAAGAATCATCCATATACAATGAACCTAGAAGATTGGAATTCAGTTATCAAAATTATCTCCACAAAATCTCTTGTAATTCAATTGTAAAGATTGATTGTGATCTTTACTCTCTTGTATATATATGTGATGCTCAGCAATAGAAAATCATCTAAGAATTTTATTATGAGTTTTTTCTTAGTTTTGAGAATTTATGAGAAAGTTTGAGATTCTTAGTTTTTTTTCTTTTCAAGTTGTGTTCTTCTTGCTTAAGTTTATTTTATTTCAGATTTAGAACTCTGTAGTAGGGTAGATAAATATAGGTTGTACCCCATTACTAATTTAATTTAGGAGAGAAGGATCCCTTTGTAATCGTTTGCACATCGCCTTGGAGTGACAACAAGACGACGAGCAACGACAGAGATAAGTTAAATCTTCCATCGAGATAAGTTTTTCTTACATTCTTTTACTCTTAATTTCGTTTCTTTCTCACAATAAATCTGTGTTACTTTATGGTTAGTGGTTTCGTAAATTTTCGTACCGCTATGAATGGTTATTATTGTTTTTTGATTAATTTTTATTTAAAGTGATTAGGGTGTTAATTCAATCATATCCCTTTGATACGCTTTGCCTTATTTGAGTTAGGATAATAACGATTCCTTCCTGAGATCGACCCGTTACTGCACGATACCGTGCACTTGCGGTTACATACATATTTAATTCACATCAAGTTTTTGGCGCCGTTGCCGGGGAGGCAAGCCATTATTTTTTCTATTTTAAATAGTTCAAAGTATTTAAAAAAAAATGTAAAAAGTTTACATTGGTTTTTATACTTTTCTTTGCACCTCCGATTCGTTAGGTTGGAACAGTACAATCGACGGTCCAATCCTGACCATGATATGGTGTTAAGGGATGTTGGCTATCGAATTATCAAGAGGAATAACGACCAATAGCTTCGGCGGTAACGGTGTTGTTTCTCAAGGTAATTGCGGATATGACCGGTCTCTAAGCCATTGATCGTCAGGAGGTTTGCATTGACCCCGATTCGAAAAAATCCAACTTTTCGTATCGAATTTAGAGAAAAAAGAAAAAAAAATTTATCATTTGAAACAGTTTTGTGCATGAGTGTATGGACTCGTGATGCTAGCAATCGTCTAGTAAGAGTCCCATCATTTACAATGGCTGAACCAAAGATGACACTTAAGGATAGATTTTACCCTGCTAGGGCAGCACAACCTTCATGTATTCAATTACCGGCTGCCACAGGCAACAACTATGAATTGAAAACTCAATTCATTACCATGCTTCCTCATTTTCATGGGTTATCTTCAAAGGATGCATATTTGTTCCTCCGTGAGTATGAGGAGGTGTGTGCCCTCATTAAAATGCAACAGCTCAGTGATGATGCTGTCAAATTGAGGTGCATCACTTTTTCACTCAAGGATGGAGCTAAAAAATGGATTTATGGTCTTCCCACAAATTCCATTACATCTTGGGAAAAATTTATTGTGTTATTCCTTAAAAAGTTTTTTCCTCTTCACAAGACAAATAAACTTCGAGGGGATATAATGTGGTTCAAACAAGAGTCAAATGAGTCTTTTTCAAGACTCATGGAAAGGTTCCAAGGTCTACTCCAAGAGTGCCCTCACCATGGTATTGAAATATGGCAGCTTTGTCAAATTATTTACGAGGGGATAGACTTTCCTACCAAGCAAATGCTTGATTTTATGTGTCCTCAAGGATTCACTTCCTATGAGGATGTTAACGATGCTTGGAACTTTTTGGCGGATCTCGCCGAAAAAAACAAGAGAGTGGGAGTCTGTGCAGGAGACAGATCGCACCCAAAAAGGTAAAGGTTACTTTGTCGATAGCATAGTAGCTAAGGAAGCACACTTAGATAGCCTTATCAAAAGGATAGAAGCCTTAGTTCCTAAAGACCCTATCCAAAAGCAAGTCCTAATGTGCAACTGGTGTCAAACTCTTGGACACACAGTAGAGGAATGCCCTTCACAGGAAAATTCTCAAAATGCTAATGTAAGTGCACTTTACAATCCGTATAGTAACACTTACAATCCAGGATGGAGAAATCACCCAAATTTTTCTTGGAACCAAGGGAACCGTGTGGACCCATTCCAATTTCTAAATCAAGGTCCTCCCAGTCACACCAGGCCATATGCTCCCCCTAGACCCAATTTTGTTCCCCAAGGTAATTTTCAGCAACCTCCTGGGTTTTCTAACACGGGTGAGCCGGCCAGACTCGGTGAGTTGGAGAAGAATGTGGCAGCTCTAATGGCAGGACATACCAGTATGGAGAGGACACTTACCCAATTGGTTACCTTAATGTGTGAAAAGAACAAGAGTATTCTGCCCAGCCAACCAGAGACTAACCCACGCCATCACCCACAACCAAATAGGTCAAACCCTCAAGTGAATGGCATAGAGAGTCAATTAGGGTCCTCCAAACAATGCAATGCAGTCAATGGATTACGGAGTGGCCAAGAGTACCTACAGGATGAAGCACCAAAGAACAAACCCAAAGTTGCTCCTGTTAATGTTTCCCAATCTGAGGCAACTACTGAGCCTCTTTCTTCAGGTTCGTCTGATGTATCTGAAAGACCCAAAGAGACTGTATCAGACAGAGTTTTTACTCCACCAGCCTCATTCCCTAATAGGTTGGTAAATCGAAAGAAGACTGCTTTAGTTGATAAAATTTTAGAGGTCTTCAAACAGGTAGAATTGAATATCCCACTTTTAGATGAAATTGATCAAATTTCTATTTATGCAAAAGTCCTTAAAGACTTATGCACACAAAAGAGGATTAGTCAAATTCCTAAAAAGGTATTCTTGGCTGCACATTTAAGTTCCCTTCTGAACCATCCTGTGGCAGCCAAATACAAGGACCCTGGCTGTCCTACCATCTCTTGCATCATAGGCAACACTTTTATTGATCATGCTCTGCTAAACTTAGGTGCAAGTGTGAATCTTCTACCTTATCATGTTTACCAACAATTAGGATTGGGAAAGTTGAAACCAACGTCCATCTCACTTCAACTAGCTGATCGCTCTGTAAAAACTCCTAAAGGAATGGTAGAGAATGTTTTGTTGAAGGTAGGAGAATTTCTTTTTCCTGTGGATTTTATTGTTTTAGAAATACATCCTGTCTCCAATAGGGATCAAATCCCTATCATTTTAGGGATACCGTTTCTGGCTACAAGCAATGCACTAATAAATTGCAGGAACGGTCTTATGAAACTGTCATTTGGTAACCAAACTGTTGATTTAAATGTATTTAGACTGGGTAAGCAACCGAATGAGGAAGTACATATGCTCCAAGAATTCCCTGACCATGTAGAGACCACTTTTGACATTGACTTTGACTCGGAATTCTTGCATTGTATGGAAGCGTTGGGAGGAGTAGCGGATACTTTCTCATCAGAGGCATGGAGTATCCACACACCTGTGGAACCTCTAGGACCTCTATCCACTTTCATTCTCAAGCCCTCAATGGTTGAACCACCTAGCTTATAATTAAAGGAGTTACCATCCACTCTGAAGTATGCCTTTCTAGGACCTGACCAGACTCTTCATGTTATTATTGCATCTGATTTGACTTCTAATCAGGAAGAAGAGTTAGTCAAACTCTTACAAAATCACAAGGAAGCCTTAGGTTGGACTGTGGCTGACATCAAAGGTATTAGCCCGTCTATTGTTCAGCATCATATACACCTTATGGAAAATACTAACCCCTCAAGGGAACCTCAGAGACGGGCAAATCCTGTGATGAAGGAAGCCATTAAGAAAGAGATTTTAAAGTGCTTAGCTCATGGGATCATATATCCCATATCTGACAATGAGTGGGTAAGTCCAGTACATGTAGTACCAAAGAAGTCAGGAGTCACTGTAGTTGCTAATGCAGACAATGAATTGATTCCAACTCGTATCCAAACAGGATGGAGAGTCTGCATAGACTACAGAAAGTTGAATAAGGCAACGTGGAAGGATCATTTCCCTTTGCCTTTCATTGACCAAATGTTAGAGAGGTTGGCCGGACATGAATACTATTACTTCTTAGATGGATACTCCGGTTACAATCAAATCCCCATTGCCTTAGATGACCAACACAAGACCACTTTCACATGCCCCTACGAAACCTATGCTTACCGGCGCATGCCTTTTGGGCTATGCAATGCCCCTGCCACTTTTCAAAGGTGCATGATGAGCATATTCTCAGATATGGTAGAACAATATTTAGAAGTATTCATGGATGATTTTTCTATGCATGGGTCTACTTTTTCTGATTGCCTACATAATCTTTCCTTAGTTCTTGTCAGGTGTATGGAGAAAGATTTAGTTTTAAATTGGGAGAAATGCCACTTCATGGTAAAACAGGGTATAGTGTTGGGTCACATCATTTCCAAAGATGGGATCATGGTTGATGAGCCAAAGTAGAATTGATTGAAAAGCTACCTATTCCCAAATCTGTTAAGGACATTCGCTCCTTTTTAGGGCATGCCGGTTTCTATCGAAGGTTCATTAAAGATTTTAGTCAAATTGCTCGCCCTCTCACCTCTTTGCTTGCTAAAGACCAGCTCTTTGATTTTAATGATGCCTGTCTTGAGAGTTTTAATCAACTCAAAAAGATTTTAACCATTGCCCCCGTTATTCAGGCACCCATATGGACAGAGTCCTTTGAGCTTATGTGTGATGCTTCTGATTTTGCATTAGGAGCTGTCCTTGGGCAACGGATCAATAAGTTACCCCATGTAATTTGTTATGCAAGTAGGACTTTAAATGATGCACAGCTTAATTACACCACCACTGAAAAAGAATTCTTAGCTGTTGTATTCGCTTTAGAGAAATTTCGTGCCTACTTGATAGGATCCCATGTCATTGTGTATACGGATCATGCCGCTCTCAAGCATCTCTTGCAGAAAAAGGATGCCAAAGCTCGTCTCATTAGATGGGTTTTGCTTTTACAAGAGTTTGACTTAGAGATTAGGGATAAACTAGGAATAGAAAATCTGGTTGCTGACCACTTATCCCGACTGCCTAATTCTTTGACTGTCGATTCACCAGTCAACGAGTCTTTCCCAGATGAGCAGTTGTTTGCAGTATCTAGTGAGCCTTGGTTTGCTGATATTGTAAATTACTTGGTAACGGGTGCGACCCCTTCCCATTGGTCCGCCCATGATAGGTATAGATTCCATTCCCAAGTCAAGTACTATTTTTGGGACGATCCATATCTGTTCAAGACTTGCCCTGATCAGATTATCAGGAGATGTGTACCTGACCATGAACAGCAATCAGGCTGTCTTATTGTCATGATCAAGCGTGTGGTGGCCACTTTGGGCCAAATAAGACCGCGGCCAAGGTTTTACAGTCCGGATTCTACTGGCCTAGTCTTTTTAAGGATGCATTTAATTACTGTAAGGCATTCCCTTCTTGTCAGTCTTTAGGCCACATTACCAAGCGGAATATGATGCCACTAAACCCAATTCTGGTGGTTGAGGTTTTTGATGTTTGGGGCATCGATTTTATGGGCCCGTTCCCAAAGTCTTTTGGGAATGAGTATATCTTGTTAGCTGTGGACTATGTGTCTAAATGGATAGAAGCTGTTGCTACTAAGACCAATGATCACAAGGTAGTCATTAAATTTTTAAAGGAGAATATATTCTCTCGATTTGGTACCCCTCGAGCTATCATTAGCGATAGGGGAAAACACTTCTGTAACAAACCATTTGAGGTCCTTGTTCAAAAATATGGTATTACCCATAAATTGGCAACCCCTTACCACCCTCAGACTAGTGGACAGGTTGAAGTATCCAATCGACAAATTAAGCAAATTTTAGAAAAAACTGTCAATCCTACTCGTAAGGATTGGTCCATTCGTCTCATAGATGCTTTATGGGCTTATAGAACTGCTTTCAAGACCATTCTTGGTCAATCCCCTTACCGTCTGGTGTACGGAAAAGCCTGTCATCTACTAGTCGAATTGGAACATTGGGCATTTTGGGCAATTAAGAAATTAAATTTTGATTTGTCAGATGCTAGCACTCATAGAGGACTCCAGCTCTCTGAGTTGGATGAATTGAGAAATGATTCCTACGACAATGCCCGCATCTATAAAGACAAGACCAAGGCTTATCATGACAGACATATCCTTCGGAAGTCTTTTACCCCTGGCGACAAGGTTTTGCTTTATAATTCTCGTTTGCATATTTTTCCTGGTAAACTTAGATCTCGTTGGGAGGGCCCTTATATTGTTCAAAATGTTTTCTCATCGGGTGCAATTGAGATTTTAAATCCAGGTACAGGTGCAACCAGCAAAGTGAATGGTCAGCGTTTGAAGCCATTTTTGGAGCTTCCACACGACTCCACTGAAGAGGTCATGGATCTCCATGAACCTTTCTACACCGATCCTTGATTCAGGGAGTTTTTTTTTCTTCCCCTTGTCCTTGTCTTTTATTTTTCTGTATACATTGAGGACAATGCATGATTTAAGTATGGGGGAAGGGTTGAGATTTCAAAAAAAAAAAAAAAAAAATTTTGAGCTTTCATTGTAAATTTTAACTTTTTAACTTTGGTTTTTGGAAAAGTCAATCACTATTTCTATGGTTTTGACACAAAAGAGGAAGGAGAAAGAGACCTAGAAAACTATCACATACGAAGTAATGAAACCCTATGTGAGGATAGTACTTAGGTTGTATTTTGAGATGGGAATTAAGTTAGAAAATACATCTTACCTCTCCTGAAGGGATGAATATTTTATGGTTATAGTTGGTAATTTCAACCTTTGAATTAAGCTGATACCTCCTTGTACTATAAAAAAAATCATATAAGAAAATAATAATATAAGAGTTTTTTTTGTTCTTGGAACTATACAGGACATTCCGCCTCAAGAAGCAAGGTGTCTTGATTGAAATTCCTTGGATACAGCTCTTGCAAAAAAAAAAAAAGTACTCTTTAGCATCAATGTCTTTAAAGATATATGCCAAAAGCGAAGCTATATAGTAACATGGGAATGCATAACCACCTGCACTTCTCAAGCCAATTGTAGTGGAGTAGTTTAAAGAGGAAGAAAGAAAAAAAAAAAAAAAAAAAAAAAAAAAAAAAAAAGATACAAGTGTTGAAAGCTATTCTTGGGTCTTGGTTACTAGTATGTTACAAAGGGTTCACCTTAAGGAGAGATATGTTTGGAAGATATAACAAGGTTTCCTAATTGAGATGCAACCTTAGTGTTTGAATCATATGAGGTAGCAATGTTCAAGTGTGGGGGTTTGTATGTTTTCTTGATCCCAAGTTGAGTGTTTTGACTAATAAGATATGTGTGTGCTCTTTTTCCTTAATACCAAAATTAAAGTTTGAAATTTCTATATGAATTTTGTGTGTTTATTCTCTGAAAATACTCACGAGACACAACTCGTCCACTAGGGATAACCTAGGGGTTTAAAGGCTTGTTGCACGTGCTAAGTGCAATCGTGATTCCTACGAAAGTGAGTTAGGATTTTATTTTATTTTTATATTTTTCTTTGCTCGAGACTAGCAAAGTTCAAGTGTTGGGTTATCTGATGAACACATTTTATGTATGAATTTAGGGCATAAAATATACATCTCTTATTCTATTTATGATGCTTCTCGGGTATTTAATGTTGATTTTATGTTTGATGGGTATATGTGAAAGTATGGAGAAATTTGAGCTTAAAAATATCATTTTATGAATTTTTGGTGATCCTGTCCAGTTAACTCACCCAGTCAACTCCGCAACCGGGCATAAGACTAATTTTATGAGGAGAGCCACGAATTTTGTGTATAAGATCAGCCTTGGACCAAGTCAAAGAATAGCCCAATCTCATGTGAAAGATTCTATTCTCTTGAGAAAATATTCCTTAGTTATTTAGAATCAAATTTACAAGATTGTCATGGCAAGGAAGAATGGAAAGCTCCAATCGATTATGGAAGTTTTCAAAAAGAGATAATAATGCTAAAGATATGATGAGTTGGTGCAAGATTTTTTCTACTCAAGAATCGTCCATATACAATGAACCTAGAAGATTGGAATTCAGTTACCAAAATTATCTCCACAAAATCTCTTGTAATTCAATTGTAAAGATTGATTGTGATCTTTACTCTCTTGTATATATATGTGATGCTCAGCAATAGAAAATCATCCAAGAATTTTATTATGAGTTTTTTCTTAGTTTTGAGAATTTATGAGAGAGTTTGAGATTTTTAGTTTTTTTTCTTTTCAAGTTGTGTTCTTCTTGCTTAAGTTTATTTTTATTTCAGATTTAGAACTCTGTAGTAGGGTAGATAAATATAGGTTGTACCTCATTACTAATTTAATTTAGGAGAGAATGATCCCTTTGTAATCGTTTGCACATCGCCTTGGAGTGACAACAAGACGACGAGCAACGACAGAGATAAGTTAAATCTTCCATCGAGATAAGTTTTTCTTACATTCTTTTACTCTTAATTTCATTTCTTTCTTACAATAAATCTGTGTTACTTTATGGTTAGTGGTTTCGTAAATTTTCGTACCGCTATGAATGGTTATTATTGTTTTTTGATTAATTTTTATTTAAAGTGATTAGGGTGTTAATTTAATCATATCCCTTTGGTACGCTTTGCCTTATTTGAGTTAGGATAATAACGATTCCTCCCTGAGATCGACCCGTTACTGCACGATACCGTGCACTTGCGGTTACATACATATTTAATTCACATCACAGACCCTAAATTTTGGCATTTGACTAAGCTAGAACATGTTTTCTCTATCCAATGATCCTGACATGTTATCCGCCCACATGGCAGTGCTGTAAGTGTAAGACGTTCAACTCTCACTGGGACCTATTTATATTAAAAAAGAAAAAATTTCATCTAACCCCCAAAAACTATGTCAAATTCGATCTAACCCCCCAACAATTTCAAAAGTCTCATCTATCACCCAAAAAGTTTCCAAATGTCTCATCTACCTCCCAAAATTTTTCCACCGTTAGTCAAAGAGACCCCACCCGTTAGTAGAGTTCCGTTAGTTCCAAATATTAGGAAAATATTTCCCTTATTCCAAAGGTAAAAGACTGTAATGCCCCCAAACTAAAAAACACCTTTACTTAAAACCAACGACGGTGAGTTGCAGAGAATGGTTTTGTTTGAAGGAAGATGAAGAAGCACTTGTTTTGTACCTGAGAATAGCTATCAATTCTCTCGGAACAGATTCATTACCAAGTCTGAAACGTCCGTTGATGAGTCGATTAAGCCAGAGAGGTCTTGATGCAGGTCTCTAATCGAAATGGGAGAAAATTGGGCGATTTCTAACTGGAGATTATGAATACCTAGATGTGATCGTAGAAGGAAATTGGTACTTGGTGGAAGTGTCATTGGCAGCTGAATTCACGATTGCTCGACCAACAGATGAGTATCTGTCATTGCTGAAGGTGTTCCCTCCAATTTTTGTTGGAAAACCAGAAGAGCTGAATTCACGATTTCTCCAAAAACGCTTGTTCCGATGAGAATAAACCTCCTGAGATGCATGAAATTGCCGAGCTTTCTAGTCAGAGTCCCGACCATAGATGGATTTTCGATGAACACAAGTTCTTCTAAGGTAGAACCCAAGGTTGAGAGGAACCCAGGGAAAGAAACCTGGGTTTCTGTGAAATATCTATAGAAGAAAAGCTTGTGGAGATAGATGAAGGAGGAGAGTCGAGGGGAAAGCATGGAATTAAAAGTGCAAAGAGGGTTAGGAGAGAAATCTGAAACGTAACCGAAGTTGAGCTCTGTGATGTGAGGCGTAATGGTACCATTTTTGTCTGAGAAATAGTCACAGACGATGCCATGAGGAGCTGAGTTGCAGAGGTCGTCAGGGAAGAGAGATCGCCAATCGATGCCAGAGTTGATTGAATCCAACACTTGATATAGAGATTCCTGCTCGTCGTAGTAGAGGGAAGTAGAAGAGACAGAGTATGCAGCGATGAAGCAGAGGACAAGAAGGCAGAGGAGAGCTATAGAACGTGTATCATCCCTGTAAATCTCATCATGGTCTATATCCAGTGAAATCATTTTCTAGAGATGGGTTTCACATCTTATTTTACCCAGAGCATGTCACCGAGTTTCGACCATATTTTTCGACCGAAAATATGGTCGAAACTGAAATTTTAGCCAAATTTTTGTATTTTTGGTACCAAGAGCACATCTCATTTCGTATAGACCAAAAACCGAAAACATTTCGGCCGAAATCAGAAATTTCGGCCGAAATTTGAAATTATGGTCGATACCCAGTATCGTTTCGGGTTAGCTAAAATCCGAAATATTCCGGCCGAAATTCTTAACTATTCCCATAACTCAATGTTTTATTTTAATGTTTTAAAGTTTCATTTTAATGTTTTAAAGAAAGGATAAATTAGTAACTTTATTTCATTTTAATGTTTTAAAGTTTGAAATAGAAAGGGTAGAAATGTCTACTCATATGTTCAATCCATTCTGTCAGTTAAATGGGGCGGGTTAGAATATCTAGAAACCATTGGGTAGTAGATCGAATATGACATAGTTTTTGGGGGTTAGATGTAATTTTTTCATTAAAAAAATAAAATAAAATAAAACACCTCAAATAGCCAGTGGCCTCAGATGAAATTTTTAGAAGATACCCACTTATAGCATGATAATAAACCAACACAAATTGGGCACGTCGTTAGGAGAATAGTTCACTTGCGTGTACTTGTATCCTCATAAGAACCAAAAGGTAAACCTAATATGACTTTAGAAGAAGTGGTTTAGAAAGATATGCATAGGTGAGGACTAGAAACAAATATGACTTTGAATAGAATTGATTGAAAAAAAAAATGATTCATGTAGCATATTCTATTTATTTTGGATAAGATTGAGTTGGGTTGAATAATTATTTTCTAAAGGTTTTTTACAGCTATTTTTATGTCCAATTAGTTATTCAGATTTTCTTTGTGTGACAGTCCGATTGAATAGGGTATTGACATTTTTTTTTTCCATACCTGTAGTTCCGTTATTTAATATTGTCAGATGGAGGGATTTAATTGTAATAAATTATTTCTTTGAGGTTTTAAGTGTTATATCTACATTTAAATGTCCTTGTGTGTGATTTTTTTCTTTTTTTTTTTTTTTTTTTTTTTTTTTTTTTTTTTTTTTTTTGGTAAACAAGAGATTATGATGAACATCAAGAATACAAACCAGGATTACAAACCGAGCTATCATTGATACAAGAACCAAGGAGAAGATAACGGCCAATCAAAACATGTTGATCCCAGGTAGTCACTGAGAGGGGGGGTGAATCAGTACCCTCAAAAATAATCCCACTGAGATGATTTGACTTACTGCTTTGGAAACTGCTGCCAAGAGCTGTTGTTCATTGTGTGCTGCCTTGAGCTGTTAAATGGATTTTTCTCACTGTCAATTTGTCAAACATATTTCGTGCACACACCAACCACACACCCACAGGTATCCATTCCAGGAGCTTGGCATGCCAAGTATGTACACCCAGACCTGTAGCACACAGACTTCTATTCCACATATACAGACATCCACATTTACAACCACAACACAGAATATAACGTGGTTTACCAAACACGCACTGTGATGGCTAGTCCACGGGGTAATACCCTAACCAGGGTTTTGTATTATACCCAATACACTACTTTAATGCTATGGTTGCACCTACAACTCAGATGCTACAACGTCAACCACATTCTCAGCTGCAACTGAGTCCTAGGCAACAACCCTCATTCCTGTTAAACCCCCAACTTGACAGGTTAAAATGTATTTGCCAAATAGATATTACAAACCCTTCCCATATGGCATTGGTATGAATAAATAGGGTTTACGTGCGTGATTACCTTCCCAGCGTGATCACGGCATGTATGGTGCTCACCAAATGATCTTCCCAAGCTTCTCAAAAGTGGTGAGTGAGCTTCTTCAACATATGTGGGAGTTTGTCACTCTCCCAACTCTTTTTACAAAACCCCAGCCACATCAAACTCTCAAAACTCACAAATAATTGCTCACCCTTCCTCTCCAATGCTTCAGATAGCCATTAATATCAAGGAGAGATAAGTGGAGATAGGTTTACACACAAAGAGAGCTCATAACCCCTTGTTTCTTCAAAAACCCATAGCCACTCTCATCAAAACTCTCTTCTTTTTTTGCGGGTGAACAGTGCTCAAAGAGACGAGTCCAGAGCAATTTGAATCAGCCAAATCCGAGATCGGATGGCCGAGATATGGCCATCCAAAGTCCAGCCTCCCAGATCATTCTAAACGGAATCTTCTGAAGATATAACCGTGAGATGCGAAGCACAATAGCCGTCGCTCCGTTGACACGACAGGTCCGCTGTCGAGTAACGATTGGCTGGCTAGAGAACCTTGAAGATCCGTCGTGGGATGGGTTAGGTAAAAGCGGGTGTTAGGGAATCACGCCACGCTGGCAATACTACCTTGACACGTAGGACTCGACCTCAGAGCCACGTGGAGATCCCCTATTCGACATAAGAAAGCTCCTCAAACACAAGAACAAAGGGTAAAATCGGCATTTTGAAAATATACACTATTCACTATAAATAGGGCAAATCCCAAGATTTTCAGGTACACAATATTTACTGCTCATTTACTCCTAGAGATTCACGCTCTGACACTTGGGACGGAAAATCTCACTTCACCCCACACTTTTCTATAATATCTTCGTAGGCTAGACACCGAGCCCACTGACTGTTCGCAGAGCCCTAACTTTGGCATCGGAGTGGACCCGGGGCATCCAGCCCGCCTCCCCCTTGCCTTTCCTTGTCTTGCAGGTCCAGTCAGCTTGGAGGACCCACAGGACGGATCTGGGCCGAAACAGTTTGGCACCCACCGTGGGGCCCTTTGAGGTGTAACATCGTAAGATAAAGCCAGAGAGGAATCTTTAGCCATGAGTCCGAGAAGAATGCGAAGTCAGATGGTTAGTCCCAACCCCCCTTTGCTCGACCAACACCTAAACCAAGAAGAAGGAGACAGGTCGAAACCACGACCTAACAGGGACCGAGGGAAGCGTGTGGCCGACCAAGCGCCCGTGCATGAAGACTATGTCACATATGAACAATTCGAGACTGTAGCACAGCAGCTCACGGTGTTAACTCGGTTTGTACAAGGGTTGCAATCTCCCGCGGAGGCTACATCCCGTCCCCCCATCAACGCCGTCCCTCCAACGATCCCACAGAAGGAGGCTGACCTCCCTCAAGATCCGCCCCGAGACCGCCCAGGGCGGAGTGGAGCTCGATCGGCCAAGCCCACGATCAGTATTCGCCCCGTTCTAGAATTGAGTGGAACGGGTTCAACATCGCAGCATGGAAGAATTCCTGCTCGAGAAAGACTCGGCCCTCAGCTGAGAGCAGCACCTCGGATTGACGAAGATGCAGCGGATGAGGCACGACACATAACGCTACCAGAGGTAGCCATGGGGGCGGACAGACAAAATGCTCCATGGACCCAGAGGTAGCGGCGAAGATCACGGACCAGCTAGCTGTCTTGCATCGAAAGGTCAAGACGATGGAAAGGGCAGGGGTGACCCAAGATGAGGATAGGGATTACTCCACGGACAACCCTCTGACTGACGTCATTATGAGAGTCCCTTTTCCTAAGCGGTTCAGCATGCCGCCAGTCGATTCATACGATGGCTCAATCGATCCCATTGATCATCTAAACAACTTCGTGGGCGCAATGGTCCTTCATGCAAACCCTGATGCGATCATGTGTGGAACTTTCCCCCTTACGCTAAAAGGCACGGCTCGGATGTGGTTTAATAACCTGCCGCCACAGTCCATTGACTCATTCAATACCATGGGAAGACTATTCCGCATGCACTTCCAGGGAAGCAGGGTGCAACGGAAGACGAGCGCCCATTTGATGAACATGCGGCAGAAATCAAGGGAAACCCTTAGGGCCTTCTTGACCAGATTTAACCTCGAAGTATTGCAGGTAAAGGATATAGACGAAGCAGTTCACTTTGACACATTGAGAGCAGCGGTCACTGACCCAAAGCTACGATTCTCCATAGCCAAGAAGGAACCGGCTGACCTACAAGAACTCCTGGCAAGGTGTGAAAAATTCGCCAGTGCCAATGAGATCTACGAAGCAAGCAAGAGTCTAGTGGATACTCCACACAAATGGACAGATGAGAGGCCAGACCTCACGGGACTGGGGGAAAGTAAGCGGTCAAGGAGAGAAGAAGCACGGGCCAGAGGATTGCTCCAGAAGAAATTCAACGACTATACCCCGCTCAACAGATGCCTCGGCGACGTGTACCTCGTCCTCAGACGGACCATTGCTTCCGACCCTACCAATCAGGGGAAGCTCGCTCCAAATTGGGAAGGGCCATATCAAGTCACCCAAGCACTGCAGACGGGATCCTATCATCTCATGGATATGGATGGTACAGCCTTGCCCCGAGCATGGAACACGGAGCACCTTCGCCCATTCTACCAGTGACTATCCCACCCATGTAAATAGGCCACGACAGCTCCCCTTTCATTTAAATGAAATTTCAAATTCATACTTCTACTACATTCTCCAGCACCAGTGGCCATAAGGTCGTCAACAAGACAAGATCAATAAGACACGGCTCCGCGCCGACACGAATATCGTCCCGGCCCCGTGCCGAAGTGAGACCCATGCGGCCCAAAGATTTCACCAAGTGTGGAACATATTGGGCCGAGGAGGGTAGACACGGCTCCGCACTGACACGAATATCATCCCGGCCCTGTGCCGAAGTGAGACCCATATGGCCCAAATATTTCACCAAGTGTGGAACATATTGGGCCGAGGAGGGTAGACACGGCTCCGCGCTGACACGAATATCGTCCCGGCCCCGTGCCAAAGTGAGACCCATGCGGCTCAAAGATTTCACCAAGTGTGGAACATATTGGGCCGAGGAGGGTAGACACGGCTCCGCGCCGACACGAATCGACCCGGCCCCGTTTCGAAGTGAAACCCATGCGGCCCAAAGATTTCACCAAGTGTGGAACATATTGGGCCGAGGAGGGTAAACATGACTCCGCACTGACATGAATATCATCTCGGCCCCATGCCAAAGTGAGACCCATGTGGCCCATAGATTTCACCAAGTGTGGAACATATTGGGCCGAGGAGGGTAGACACGGCTCCGTGCCAACACGAATATCGTCCCGGCCCCGTACCAAAGTAAGACCCATGCGGCCCAAAGATTTCACCAAGTGTGGAACATATTGGGCCGAGGAGGGTAAACTCGGCTCCGCGTCTACACGAATATCGACCCGGCCCCATTTCGAAGTGAAACCCATGCGGCCCAAAGATTTCACCAAGTGTGGAACATATTGGGCCGAGGAGGGTAGACATGGCTCCGCGGTGACACGAATATCGTCCCGGCCCCGTGCCGAAGTGAGACCCATGTGGCCCAAAGTTTTCACCAAGTGTGGAACATATTGGGCCGAGGAGGGTAGACACGGCTCCACGTCGACACTAATACAGTCCCGACCCCGTGTTGAAGTGAAACCCATGCGGCCCAAAGATTTCCCCAAGTGTGGAGCATATTGGGCCGAGGAGGGTAGACAAGGACAGACACATAGGTCAATTCAAAGGAAAAGAAAGACAAGACGAGATAATTCGAGGTTTTTCATTAATTCAAAAGATTGCAATTACATGGATGCACAAAAGAGACGAGGATGCCTAACACGTCAGTACAAAAAAATGTTACAGAAAAGTCTTATGTATTCTCTTCAGGGGGAACATCAGGGGGGTTCACCCCGCTACAGCCTGCTTCATCCGTGCTCAGAGGAAGGGAACCGCAAGAAGTATGGGGAGGACCCATCGGAGATGCCGCACTGTCATGGGGGGTCGTGGGAGTCTCATCCAAGTCAGGAGAGGCCAGAGGCTCCTCACCCTCGAAGACCTCATCTAACCCCCGAAGCATTTCGACGTCATCCACTTCTGAAATTTCAACTTCCGCATCAGGAGGAATGAGGCATTTGGCTCCGGTATAGTCCAGCCCCGGCACCTTCTCATCCACGAACTCCTTCAGAGCCAGCGCCCCCTTGGTGAAGCTTTGGAGGGAGTAGCACCCCACCAACTCCTTGAAATCCTCGGACTTCTGGTAGAGCCGAACCGCCCTAGTGGCAAGGGAGCATGTTTTCATGTAGGCTTCCTTGAATCTCGCCCCGCGATCCCTTGCGCGCTCCAAGGCCGACTTTAACTGGCCGACCCGATCCTCCCTCGCCTTCGCATCATCCTCAAGGCAGCGCTTGTCTTCACGCATCTGTGCATTCTCTTGCAGAAGGCAGGTGACATCGGCGGACATGGACGTCACCTCTCGCTCCTTATACTGAAGCTGCGTCTGGGCATCGTCCCGCTCCTCCTCGGTCGCATGCAGTTTGCTGTCCTTTTCGGCCAGGTTTCGGGCCGTTTCCTCGGCGCGCTCCTTCAAAGTCTCCACATACACACCGAGCTGCACCAAAACATGAAGAACAGTTAGATAAAGGAAAACAAAAATGACAAGTTAGAATAAGAGGGGAGAGACCACAGGGCGATGATTACTTACCGATGCACCCAAGGTGTCCGCTCCTGAATCAACGAGGGCATGGGAAGCTCTCGCACCAGCGACCGATCCCGGGGCAAGATGGCCCCTTTCATCAACTCCCTCGCGGCACGGATATCGCCCATGGTCCTGTCTTCCTCGGTTAACGCCCAGTCCGGGCGGAAGGCCCGCTCGTCACCAGTTTGGTTCCGCGGAGTGGGACCCATCAAGGGGAGGCATCTAGACTCACTGGGCACTCCCCCCTGCCCCTGAATTACCCTCGGCCTCGCGGGTGCTGAAGCCGGCGACGTCTGAACCCGGGCCGGGGTCGGCTGCCTGGCCGCACGGACTCCAGACGTCTCTCCAAGAGCAAGGACGGTCTCTGGCCCAGTCGAAATATTCCCCTTTCCTGAAAAATCAAGCACACGGTACCGAGGGATCAGTGGCATTGCATAGATGTGCGCGGCCTCGGCCAAAGCAGAGTCGTGGGATAGCTTACGTGTTCTCTTCGACGGCCTCCTTGTCAGGTCCACCTCAGCACCGGCCTGATCCGCCAAGGCCTTCATGGTCTGCTCCTCTTGGACCCTCTTCGCCGCGGCCTCCCTCCGGGCGGCATCCTTCTTTCTCAACTCCATCAGGTAGTCCTTGTTTAGCTTCACTTCAAGAAACAACAACAGAATCAGCCCGATTAGTAGGCCGGCATCAGCCAGCTCTATGTCAAAATAATACTCATACAGGCGGTTCTCATGCAAAACAAGAGGATCCTTCAGGTCGGCCACACGGATGGGGGCCCCCTCAGAATGCCGAGCACGCCGCAGCAGCTTGGACTCCACAAGCATCAGAGGTACGTCCGTGTTGAGTGCCTCGGCGTCCAGCTTCTTCCATACATTCTCCAACAGCACGTCTTCACTCCGGATGTAAAAGAACTTGCTCTTCCACAATTTGATTGAGGTCGGTTTGTCGGCAAGGAGATCGCCGAAGTCAGGCTTCTTGGTGAAGTAGTACCACCCCGTCTTACATTAATCGTTGAAGGTGAACATGTTACGGAACATGTTCAGAGTCGGTACTTGCCCCAACCTCCTGAAGTAGATGATGAAGGCTATCAAGTTCTTCCAGGAGTTCGGCATCAGTTGGATCGGTGCCACTTGTTAGTAGTTCAAAATTTTGACCACTAGCTTCGGTACCGACACCCGAAAGCCGGCCTTAAACATCTCAATATTGACACATAGCTCTGACCGCCGACTCCAGTAGGCCCGCTCCCCCTCGGTGGGCATTCTAATCTCCACGTCATCCGGTATCTGGTATCGCTCCCGGAGACTGTCAAACTCGGCCTTGGATAACAGGCAAACCTCACCGCAGGCATCAAACTTCGGGGGAGCCTCAGCCTCCTCTCGGGCCTGGATCAAGACCTCGGAACTGACCTCATGCGTTGACACCCCCACAAGAAGATCGTGCCGAGAAGGGCCAGAGGTGGGTCCGGGCCGTCCGCCTTCGACCTCTTCGACCTCTTCCTCGGTCCTCAACTCCATCTCGGGACCACCCTCGGATACTCGTCCAACCGACCCACTTGTCGAAGATGTGCCTGTAGCCGTCCCACTTCCCGACGAGGACGAGCTACTGTTGCTGCTGCTACTGGAGGATGACCCCACAATTTCTATATCTACTTCCACTTTACCCTCCCTACCCTCGTCAACCATGGTTAAAAAAGACTTAGAAGGAAAATGAATACTTACTGATTACTAAAACTTGAGGCAACACCAACGTCAAAAAACCGAGCTGATGGGAAATACCCAAGCCGATATGCAAAGATCGTACCGATGTGAAGGGCGTGAACTGACGTGAGCAACTAAACAGTAGTTTCAGAATGGGGGGACCTCCATACCCCACCAACCCTTTTTATATATACTCACTCGGGTCCACGTGGCAAAGCACCATTTGATTAAAAGGTCGGCACATTTATTTCCGACAGACAAACTCGGGTCCATCGACGGGTCCCGCCTTGCGATATCCATGACCGTCCGGATCCGTGCCCAGATCCAGACCTAGCCCAGACCGTTCCAGTCCGGCCCAGTTCTCATCAACCAAAGGCATGATCTAACTCGACTCGGAAGGTCGCGACAGCCTCAAAATCCATCCTAGGCCAGTACCGATGTATATTGGCCACAGTGCCCACATCGGTCATATTGGCCCGGATCACGTGAGAAATGCGTGACGGCCTCGAAAATCAATCCTCAGCAAAGACCGGTGTGTAGCGGCCGTAGTGCCCACATCGGTCATGTTGGCCCGGATCACGTGAGAAATGCGTGACGACCTCAAAAATTCGTCCTCAGCAAAGACCGATGTGTATTGACCGCAGTGCCCACATCGGTCATGTTGACCCGGATCACGTGAGAAACACGTGACGGCCTCAAAAATTCGTCATCAGCAAAGACCGATGTGTATTGACCGCAGTGCCCACATCGGTCATGTTGGCCCGGATCACGTGAGAAATGCGTGACGGCCTTGGAAATCAATCCTCAGCAAGGACCGGTGTGTAGCGGCCGCAGTGCCCACATCTGTCATATTGGCCCAGATCACGTGAGAAACGCGTGACGGCCTCGAAAATCCATCCTCAGTAAAGACCGATGTGTAGCTGCCGCAGTGCCCACATCGGTCATATTGACCCGGATCACGTGAGAAACGCGTGACGGCCTCAGAAATCTATCTTCAGCAAATGACCGATGTGTATTGGCCGTAGTGCCCACATTGGTCATATTAGCCCAACTCCGCCCTGAAACAAATGGCCGATGTGGGTGGGCCACAGTAATCGTCTCGGCACGGTATCCTTCACATCAGACACACCACCACGGCTCCGCCCTAAAAAAAATGGCCGATGTGGCTGGGCTGCAGTGACCGCCTCGGCGTGGTATTCTCCACTTCAGGTATCCCGCCTCGGTCATCTCACATCGAGCATTCCGCATCGGTCCTGACACATCCGCACCGACCGAGGGGGCTGCGCCGCAGTGTTCACCTCGGCACTCGCCCCAAACAAACTCCAGAACCTCATCAGTCTCCAGCACATCAAGCACCACAACGGAGCAACGAGGCAAGTTGTTAAGGCAAGGACCGGTCCGTCTTCTTTGCGCTAACCAAAACTATTGGATTCAACGGAGCAACGAGGCAAGTTGTCGGGGGGAAAATTCCGTCATCCTATTCTTTTTTCTTAGCCGAACCCTATAGATTCAGCAGGGCAACGAGGCAAGTGTTAGGGAATCACGCCACGTTGGCAATACTACCTTGACACGTAGGACTAGACCTCAGAGCCACGTGGAGATCCCCTATTCGACATAAGAAAGCTCCTCAAACACAAGAACAAAGGGTAAAATCGGTATTTCAAAAATATGCACTATTCACTATAAATAGGGCAAATCCTGAGGTTTTCAGGTACACAATATTTACTGCTCATTTACTCCTAGAGATTCATGCTCTAACACTTGGGACGAAAAATCTCACTTCACCCCATTATTTTCTATAATATCTTCGTGGGCTCGACACCGAGCCCACTGACTGTTCGCAGAGCCCTAACTTTGGCATCGGAGTGGACCTGGGGCATCCAGCCCGCCTCCCCCCTTGCCTTTCCTTGTCTTGCAGGTCCAATCAGCTTGGAGGACCCACAGGACGGATCTGGGCCGAAACAGTGGGAAAGCCTATGGGCCTTTCGATCTTTGTAATCCCATCAGCGGAGCTCGAAGCATATCCTAGCCGTCAGATTGGGATCCGCAACGCCGACGCACCATACGAGCGCTTCACCGAATCCTGGATCCAGCTCCACACAACGCGGACTATGGTATTAAGATGCTCCATCCAATGAGCACACACGCGGGAGCATCTTGACGGAGTGCACAAGCTACACAGGATCCCGCCTTTTTTCATGCCGCTGGATTGGAATCACGAAGACGTGGCTCATCTCTGTCCCTCCATCTCGAATCTTCTCTTTTCCCAAGGACCAAAATGCCCCTGAGAAATGCGAAAATGGCCTCTGTAACCTGAAAGTGTCATCTACAGAGATGGGAACTCCAGTAGGGTGCTGTGGGGTTCCTTCTCTGTAGCAACTGGTCGAACAGGTGTGGGGCATGCTGCTGTTGTGCACCTTGCGCGTGCGCGGCTGGCTTGCCTTGCGGGTGTTGCAAGCTTGCGATGGGTGCTACTGCTGTTGTGCGGTCCTACTGCCGGCCAGTTGTGTTGTGCTGCTGTGCGTGCGGCTGGCTCTACTACTGTGCGTATGGCATGCCATGGCATGGCTGCCTGCTGCCCTATTACCTGCTGAGCACCAGCATGCTGCTGGGTGGCTTGCTATGCGCAGCATGGCCTGACATGCCTAGGTGGCTGCTGGCCTGGCCACCTCATATGGGACCCACCTGGTCTTTCTCTCTCCTCCTTCTCTCTCTACTTTCTCTCTATTCAGTTTCTTTCCTTTTCTTTCCTCTTCAAGTGTTGTCTTCATGTTAGAGAACTGAAAAATTACCAGACTACCCATATTGCAACTGGATTACACATATGCAAACCATGGTTGCCAACAATGATAACTCACTTGGAACAACCCATGAATTTGCCAAAAAAACTACTTAACACTGGCCAAGGTTCCAACAAAACATTCCTGAAATCGTCATAGCCTTCCACACAAAGTTCTGAGCCAAAGAATCGGACTCCTTTGGAATAAAGGAAAGGTGCATTCCTCGCACTTTTTAGCCAGATCTACTATATCCAATTTGAGAAATAAAACATTGTCATATAAGAAAACCTAGATATCTAATCACTTGACAAGTTTAGCAACACTAGAATTAGAAAGCACAAAATTCTAAAGGGAAAAAGATGGTTGCCCCCCCTATACTATGCCGAAAGGACAAAGCCCCCAAAAGTTTTTGGAAAAGACAAACGTCCTCTATTTTTAAGGGTGTTAAAGTGAATTTTTTTTGTGGACAATTCTACCCTGAACGTTTTATTACTTTAAAAACCTATTAATGTTAAAAGACTTATATAACCGTCCTATCCATACTAAAATTAGCTCTCCTCTCATCTTCCTTCTCATTCTCTCACACCTTCTTTTCGATGGGCAAAGATGATATGGTTCTCTCCAACCAGTGTTTGATTTTCCAATTTTGACAAACCTAAGCTTGGGTTGGATTCTAGTGGGGAGGAAGCTAGAGGCAAAACTCCTTGAGACTATACTGAAAACAGCAAGTCTCGGTCGAAATTTCAACCCAGGCTAACCTTTTATATACAAATTTTGTTCAAGTTGGTCAAAACTGGCCGAGACTGGTCGAGACCAGTTGAGACCAGCTCGAGAAATGGTTGAGTTTTGGATTCAAGGGCATGTCTCGTCTCGACCCTCTCGAGATTTTCGAGAACCTTGAGATCTCGCTAAGATTTTGATCTAGACCACAGGTCGTAGATATATCCAAAAAAATTAAGGTGTTAGAAGTAAAAAAAAAGTTTTAAGAAGGATGAATGTAGGCCAAGCACAAGGTCCAAATGGGGTCCCAACAGAAGTGTGAAAGAGCTTCGAAATCTGTGGTTTATCTTGGCTAACTAAGTTGTTTAATAAGATTATGAGCACAAGAAAATGGTAGATGAATGAGAAGAAGCATTGTGGTTTCAATTTATAAAAACAAATGTGATGTTCAGAGCTGCAATAACTACTGTAGGATAAAATTAATGAGTCATACTATGAAATTATGAGAAAGAGTCATTGAAACTCATTTGAAATAAAAAAAAAACTACTATTATGAAGAACCAATTTGGTTTTATGCTAGAAAGATTCATTATAGAAATTTACTTATTTAGGCGAATTCGAATTCCCCTAAACGGGTGCGAATTCGTTTTGAATTCAAATTTTCAGCTATCCATTTACATCCTTATATAGAAGACTCAAAATAAGAAACAAACTAGTCCAAAAACTCCTCCAAACAATAACTTACTTTGGAGGTAGTTTATTTCTATTAAAACTCAACCTAAAATAAAGGAAAGTAACTTAAAACTCTTAAAAGCAATAAAAGATTTAAAGCATTAGAAGTCAATTCAACTAGATAAAGATTACCCAACAAGATAAAGACTTATCTAACTAGACTTAGGCTACTAACACACTAATCCCGCCTTCCTTCCTTCTACTCATAGTTTAAGCCCATTAAAGTGGCCTATATTACACTGAAAACCCATGGGATCAAAGGCCCAACATACATATAAGCCAACCCAGGCTTAATTCGGTGTCATATCTGCATCCAAGGGGAGGGGAGGAGGTTTGATATGGTGTATTAAATATATGTAAATGCACATTGTAACTAGTTAATTCGCTTTTAGGGTACCATAAAATGTCTTCTTGATGAGTGAGAAGAGAATACTTAGGCTTAGTGTTTGAAAAGGCCATTGGACTGGATAATTGCAGTGGACTCCATCCAGTCAGATTCTCACAAAAAAATGCCCAACTGGCAGAGACCCTAGGGGATATCCAGGTCGGACCATCAGACTACACAATTAGATTATGAGGGTTGTTGATAGTTGCTGCACCTGAACAATGTTTGGGTTGCTGATAATTGTGCCTGAACATTCTGATGCCCGATCTGTTTTTAAGAACATTACTTTGGCTATTTTATTAATTAGCAAAAAACGTTGTTGAGGTTTGCTGTTAAAATCTCTATATACGTGGAAATTTCTTTCTCTTTTGAGTGGTCAAAGTTATTTGGTCTCTTACTTTCTTCTGGATCCCTCTTCCACTGAGGTGGAGAACCTTGAATATGTGGAATTGCTTGCATATTGTTTTGAAATGATGCTTAAGGAATATCACAGCTCTTGAAGGTGTCAATAGTGGAGGTGGCAATCTTTATAAAATGAATGAGAAAAGAAGTTTCTTCGTTTAAAATCAGTCTTGTGACAAACATGCAAGGCTAAACAATAAGGGTTATTTCTTTGCTTCATTCTTATTCTAAGCTTTAGTTATTAATCTTCTTCTGCTTGTCTATTTCCTAAAAATTGATGATCAGAGCTGAGTTTTCTAATACTTTCAAAGTTCTTTCACAATGGAGCTAATATTTTGATGCACTCTTAGGAATCAAGATTTTTTATCTTCATATTCGATCATGTATTGTCAGAATTTCAAGCCATATTTTCTATTTACATTTGATCTTGGTTTATCAATAGAATCAATGATAAAAACTACATAATTATAGTAGAGTGAAAAGCGAAGGAAGCAGATGAAAGCAATCTTTCCTAAGAGTGGCAAGAGAATGAGCAAGGAACTGAGATGACCTAGGATTTATCACTTTTTGTTCAAGAGAATGAATACGGAAATGTGATGAGCTAAGATTTATTACTTTTTGTCATGGTTCTAAATTTTAGCCAAAATTTTGGTTTCATCTGAAATGCTTCGAAATTTCACTGGTCCGAAATGAAACCAGGGTTTAAAATAGAAAAATACTAGATTTCTATCCGAAATCAATGTTTCAACCAGGTTTTGGTCGAAATCTTTAGTTTCGGCCAAAATTTGGTCCAATTTCGATCAAAACTTGGTGTACTCTGAGTCTCTGACTTTTATAGGCCAGAGTAATACAAGATAGGGAACAGTATACAGAAGAAATAGTACAGCATACAACACTTATTTATGACTAATATCATTTAAGTAAATGAAATATAAACTTTTATATTTTACTTACTTAAGATATTATTCATAAATAAGCAAACATCCTCCATTTGGATCCAATAAAAATAGTCTAAAATTCAAGTTCCAATAGAATAAAAAGTCAACTTTTTAATTCAAGAACAAAATTGGATTTTTGATCGCAGGACGCTTTTCGATTTTCAAATGCTAGCTTTTTTCACCAATCAAAAAATTCTATAAATCTTATCAAAGTAAAACATCAATAAAAACCAAGAGTCCACCAAAATAATCTTTTGTTTTGATGTCAAAAAAATTACTTCCCCTCAGACGACTTTAAACTACATTCGCATACTCCGAATAAGGTTTGACTAAAACGTAATTCCTTCAATATAATTTGGATCCAAGTGTAAGCACCCCATTTTTGCATCCCCAACAGAAATGAATCCACATTGGTAGGTTTTCGGCTTTTAACCCAAAGGTTTGTGATTTTGTAATGAACCCCACAGTAGGTTCATAGGATATTACCTACTTGGATGATGAATAGGTCGTGAAATTATCTTCAAAATGAGACCGGAATCATCAAATTTTGACATCAAACAAGGAAGATATCACAGTTTGAAAATGCAAGGGCATTTACGTAATTATTGTATGATGCATGCATTATCATTTAAACTTCAAATTTTCATATCTTTGCCGTTCTATGGATTCAGATGATTCATAGGCCAATATTTCTTATTTTCAGTCTTCTTCAAAGTAGACGTAAAAAATCCCGAGCAAAGGTTACCGGTGGGCCCCATGCAAGCTTTCATGCAAAATTATCAATAGAACTTCAAAGCTTCATATCTTTGTCATTCTACGTCAGATTCAGATGATTTGAAGGCTATTATTCTTCATTTGTGATGTTCTACAAAGTGGACGTGAAAGATCTGAAAGGTCCCATGCAAAATTACACATGGAAATGGTTGTTTAATCTTTAAAAATTCATATTTTGGTCACCCCACATCCAAATCAGGTGATTTCAGTTTCAATATGTTCCATTTTTAGTACTCTACAAAGTAGATATAAAGGATTTCAGGTAGAAATCTCTGAATGATCTCATGCAGAATGGTTAGTCGAATTATCGATAATTAGCCTCCTAAAACTTCAGAAATTCATAAGTTGGCCGTTTTATTTCCAAATGAGGTAATTCAAGTTCCAATATTCCTCATTTTTAGTGTTCTACAAAGTGAACGTATAAAATTTGGAGTAGAGCCTATCGGAAAATTCTATGCGGAATGGCAATGGAAATGGCCTATGAAATGATAGAGGGAGAAAAAATCAATTTTTGGCCTAACCTAGCTCAATCCAGCTCAACCCAGCTTAGTCCAACTAGACCAGTCCAAACCAAATCAATTCAGTCCAAGTATGTACATGTGCGTCATATATATTGTACTATATATTGTATTATATGATATTATGTATATGTATAGTGTAATATATGATATTTATTATATATATAAGATATAAGTATAAAATAAAGTAAAAAAAAAGAAAAAAAAAAGAAGAAAAAAAGAGAGATTAAGAGTGAGAGAGACGTGAGAGAGAGAGAGAGAGTTTCCTTTTTCTATTTTGGAAAATTGGGAAAGAAAAAGGAGAGATTGAGAGAGAGGGAAAGATTGAGTGAAGAAGAAGGAAAAAAGAGGAAGAAAAGGAAAGAGAGTGAGAGAGACGTGAGAGAGAGAGAGAGATAGGAGAGAGAGAGAGAGAGAGAGAGAGAGAGTTTCCTTTTTTCTATTTTGGGAAATTGGGAAAGAAAAAGGAGAGATTGAGAGAGGGGGAGAGATTGAGTGAAGAAGAAGGAAAAAAGAGGAAGAAAATGAAAGAGAGTGAGAAAGACGTGAGAGAGAGAGAGTCTGTTTTGGGAAATTGGGAAAGAAAAAGGAGAGATTGAGAGAAAGGGAGAGATGGAGTGAAGAAGAAGAAAAGAAGAGGAAGAAAAGGAAAGAGAGAGAGAGAGACGTGAGAGAGAGGGAGATATTTTTCAGTTTTGGGGAAGAGATCCAAGAGAGATTAAGGAGAAGAAAAGAAAAATAAAAAAGGGAGGAGAAGAATCATTGAAGAGGAGGAGAAGATTGAGAAGAAAAAGGAACATGAGAGAGAGGGAGATATTTTCTGTTTTGGGGAAGAGATCTAAGAGAGATTAAGAAGAAGAAAAGGAAAATAAAAAAGGGGGGCAGCGAGAATCTAAAATGAGAGAGCTAAGGGAGAAGAAGAAGCAGACCGAAGAGGCAAGAAGAAGAAGAGAGGAGCAGGGAGGGAACCCGCTGCGACTCCAGGTAAGTTTCCCCCTGTATTTTATTCTACCTGTTCTAAACCCATTGAAATCCATCATCCATCCATCTTCTTGCTACTGTCAATCCCACACCTAAACAAACCACCAGCCATTATGGATGCAAACCCATAGCCATCCCACACCCTTGATCCAATGAGCATCAGTGCATGAATTTTACTGAGATTAAATTGTACCATGTGATTGATTCCATATACTTTGAATTGAATGTGATTAAAATTGATTCACTTGATTTTAATTTTTCATGAGATTGATCTCATTGATATTCTTGGAATTTTTAAAAATTTATCCACATGAATTGATTTGTTATGAGATTGATCCCCTCGATATTCTTAGAATTTTTATAAAATTGATCCACATGAATTGAATTGTTATGAGAATGATCCCATCGATATTCTTGGAATTTTTATAAAATTGATCCACATGAATGGAATTGTTATGAGATTGATCTCATCGATATGTTTGGAATTTTTATTAAATTGGTCCCATCGGATGCTTGAAATTTCTAGGTGAATTAAATGGACCATTGATGTAGAATTTTGTAGTGATTTAAATACGTCCGTTGACCATAATTGTGATTGATGTTGAATGATAATTTGATCTAATGTGGACCACTGATGTTGAATGAGTTTAATCAATTATGATTAATTTTGAATGTTAATTTGATCAATTATGGATCATTGGTGTGGAATGGGTTTTAATTTGATTAATTGACGGCCCATTGATCTTGAAATTTGGATGGGATGGAATTTGACTCTTTGATTGAATTTTGATGTGATTAATTTCCATCAATTGATGATGAAACTTTGATGAAAATTATTGGCAATTGATCTTGGAATTTTAAGTGATTTAACATTGGCCATTGATCTTAGATGCTTTAATGGTCAAATCCGGACCATTGATCTTAGATGTATTGATGCTTGAATCTGAACCATTAGATTTTGATCATGAGTGTTTTAGAGGAATCTGAATCATTAGATCTTGACTATGAGTGTCTTAGAGGAATCTGAGTCATTAGATTTTGATCATAAGTGTCTTAAAGAAATTTGAGTGGTTAGATCCTGATCATAAGTGATTTAAATGAATCTGAACGATTAGATTGTGATTTTAAATTATTTGAACCGTTGGATTGTCATCAAGATTGATTTAAATGGATATAAACGATTGGATTTTCATCATAAGTGTTTTAAGTGAATTTTAACCATTAGATCTCAATTTGAACATAATTTACATTATCTGAGCCAATATTTTTGTATTTTATGATGTTTATATTGCTATATTTTGCATGCATTACCATGTTTAGATAGAATATTTTATTTTGGATAATAATTTAATTTATGCAACACCCTAGTTGAACTGCCATATATGCACATTTCAAGAAGACAATCTAGACGTGGGGACGTGCATTTAAGCACCCACATTCTTGGGAAGGGTATAATAAGAAATAATAAAAATCTTAATAAAGAAAGAGAATGCTTTGTCAAACATTTCAAAATTAGAGCTTAGAATGAAAAGGGTAGTTCAGGATGATTTCTGTCCCTCAGTAAATCTTAAACCTAAAATAAGTTCTATATCCTAAACCTAGAATAGATCTCAACCCTAAACCTAGAATAGGTTCTCAATCCTTAACCTAGAACAGGTTATTTCAGTCATTTTCGAACTACGTAGATTCTGATTCCTAGGGCAAACCCTAGGATACGTAGTCTATTTGGGAAAATCCCAGATTCGGATCCACACCTTAGTCTATTTGGGAAAATCCCAAATTTTTGGCCACGAGAATATATATACTATCTGCTAAAACGATTTTTTGCCACGAAAATTTTGGTCCCGTTGCCGAAAATTATTTTAGCCACGGGAATTTCGATCCCGTCTCTAAACTCCTTCTTTTTTGCCACGAAAATATATATCCCGTCGACTAAAATTATTTTTTCCCACGGGAATTCAGTTCCCGTCATCAATTTTCGTGGGCATAAATAAGGATTGTTGTAGTGCTCGGACTATCCATAGATTCACTTGGATATCCACCCACCATCCCGAACTACGCGGATTCTGATTCCTATGGCGAACCCTAGGATACGTAGGCTATTTGGGAGAATCCTAAATTCGGATCCATACCTTAGTCCACTCGGACTATCCATAGATCCACTTGGATATCCACCCATCATTTTGAACTACGTAGATTTTGATTCCTAGAACAAACCTTAGGATACGTAGGCTATTTGGGAGAATCTCAAATTTAGATCCACACCTTAGTCTACTCGGACTATCCATAGATCCACTTGGATATCCACCCATCAGTCCAAACTATGCGAATTCTGATTCCTAGGACAAACCCTAGGATACGTAGGCTATTTGGGAGAATCCCAAATTTGGATCCATACCTTAGTCCACTCGGACTATCCATAGATCCACTTGGATATCCACCCATCATCCTGAACTATGCGGATTCTGATTCCTAGGGCAAACCCTAGGATACGTAGGCCATTTGGGAGAAATCCAAATTCGGATCCACATTTTAGTCCACTCGGACTATTCATAGATCCACTTAGATATCCACCCACCATTTCAAACTACGCAGATTCTGATTCCTAAGGCAAATCCTAGGATACGTAGGCTATTTGGGAGAATCCTAAATTCGGATCCACACCTTAGTTCACTCAGACTATCCATAGATCCACTAGGATATCCATCCATATTTTGACCCAAATAGGGTTATCCACATTCCAACCTAGAAAGGGTTATCCATTTTGACCCAAATAGGATTATCCACATTCAGACCTAGAAAAGGTTATCTATTCTTAGATCCACTAGGACTATCTATCAATTCGTATGGACTATCCAGATACTAACCCATAGGGTTTCTCAGTCTTTCAAACATAAACTTCAACTTGAACAATGAACTTAATCATGCACAAGCATAAATCACAGCTATAAACTTTAATCACACCTGAACTACGATGGTGAACCTGATTTTTGAAATAATTTTGTGATGCGTAAGCAATCTGATGGATACAGATTCGATTCAATGATATCAAACCACTTGGTTTGGTTCGGTTTAATAGATAGAGTCTAGCATAGGAAAGGTATAGGAGACCAATTTCGATCGAGTGGTTTGGGTGCCTAACCCCTTCCCATATCCATAACCTGACGCTTACCCAATCTCTGATGGATCAGAAATCCAATCTAAGGGTCATGAGTCAATCGAAATCTTACCTTGGGATGAAATTTCATATTTCTAAGGTCCTAGACCTTAATCTAGGTGGCGACTTTCAAAAAAAGATTACGGTCTTAGTCCTTACACTAAGCAATCTCGGATTTATTGCAAAGCTGATTATGCTAATTTTCTAACAAATCTGACATTGCTTAAATCCAAGTTATATTGAAGTAGTTACGCTTCGGTCAAACCTTGTTTGGAGTATGCAAATGTTGTATAAAGTCATTTAAATGGAAATAATTTTTTTGGACATCAAAACAAAAGATCATTTTGGGGGACTCTTGGTTTTTAATGGTGTTTTATTCTAATAAGATTTATGAAATTTTTGGATTGGAGAAATAAGCTAGCATTTAAAAGTTAAAAATTATCCCACAATCGAAAATCCAATTTTTGTTCTTGAACTAGAAAATTGATTTTTTATTATGTTAGATTTTTATTCGATTCAAATGGGGGGTGTTTGCTTATTTATGAATAATATCTTAAATAAATGTTTCTTAAAGTTAATAAACATTTACTTAAATGATATTAATCATAAATAAGTGTTGTGTGTTGTATATTGTTCCTCCTGTATACTGTTCCCCATAGTTGTCAAGACGACAAGACAATCCAAGGCATTTGAGGCTATCCTAGGCGCCTAGCAACACCTAGACGACCCGGTGTATTTTTTTATTTCTAAAATATCAATGTTATATTAATTTTTATATATATGTAATATGCTACATAAAGAATCAACATTTAAGACATAACCTAATTAATATGAGAAAAGCAACCAATAATGGATAAACTATAGGACATAAAGAAGTATATTTATAAATAAAAAAAAACAAGAAAATACAAATCAATAAACAAAAAAGTTAGAACATAATAGCATACAAGTAAAAAACAAGAGAACAAGAGCAAGACAATAATGTACTTTTGGATTGGTTTTTAGTATAAGGATAAAAAATTCTTTTCACCTTTTCTGTTAAGGAACTTAACAGCGTGTGGCTGATAATGGGAGAGGGTTAAATTGCAGGTAAGCAGAAACCGTAAGGGAGGTCTGTAAAATTTTTCATTTAATTAATGATTTACCTAGACACTGACAATAAGGCGACTGCCCAGGCCTTTAGGGCTTCCAAGGAGCCCAAGGTGGCCTAGGCGACCTAGGTGGTTGCCTTTTGAACATCCTCAAGACGATGAATTGCCTAGCCCATATCTAACCGCCCGAACACCTACCCTATTTTGAACGACAACTATGATGTTCCCTATCTTGTACTACTCTATTTTTCACTCCGAAATTACATTTCAGGCACCCAAAAAAAAAAAAAAACCAGATTTCAACCATTTTGGCCCTGGCTGAAACCAGGTCCAAAACCAAAATTTAGAACCTTGCTTTTTGTTCGATAACGAAGGGAATGGGATAGGTATTGACTTTTGTGAGCACATGAATGGCTATGTACTAGCAAAGAGTTATAATGTGGCGTGTTCACATGCATTGTTTAATTTATTACATATGTTGTCATCCTTCGATGATGTTGAATCTTCCTTACATTCTGTTGCTTATATATTACTATTGGACAGTTTGTCACTACACTTCAAAAGGAAGTAAAATTGACATTAACTGAATTGAGAAATGTTATAAAACTTAAAAAGGACATCTGTTATTATATCCTTCTCATATCTTGCTTCAGTTGTATTGAATTTTGTTGGATTGTTGAAGCATGATTTAAATGCACATTTACACAAGTCTTCTTTCACGACTCTGGTAAGCCCTTTTTTTTCCCTTTTTTTTTTTTTTTGGTGGGGGGGGGGGAGTTTGTTTTGTTATTTGCCCTAGAATAGAACTACAATTAGTATTCTTTGGCAAGTAAAAAAGAAAAGGAATTTGGAATATTGATAAATTAGTAGTTCTTCTATTTGCTTGTTGTATGGTCAGAACTGTTCAAAACAGATGAGCCAGCTAACTTTATGAATATTTATGTGGATCAGCGATGATGGATCCGCAGAAGCTAGCTGCGCATCCTTACGACGGTAAAGTATATGAGCGTTATGATGCTACGTCAATCAAAGTTAGTTATCTAACTTATTCTTTCTTGTTCTTTTGCATTATTATTATGTTTGTGGAATTATTTTATGTTTTGAAGATCATTTGAATTCAAACCCATTGAAGAGGAGAAGAAATAGAATTGGATGTGCAACCTGATGGTCATGGGTTTGAATCTGCAAACAGCCTCTGGATGCGTACATAAGCCCCTTCCCAGACCATGCAGTGGCGGGACCCTTATGTTGTTCTAGAAAGAGTGGAAAATGAACATCTAATGGACTCTCCTTCACCTGGTTGTGGAGTCCCTGTCCGTAATTGCCCTTCTCCTTCTACTCTCCTGAACCCTCGATTGCCACAACCTTACCTCTTCCTTTTGCGTCCTCGATTGGTGATCTCCCCCCTTTTCTATCTTCCACTCTTAACACCAACCCCCTGCCCCTAGTAAAATTCTACCTCGTCAACTCCAATGCGTCTTCTAAGCTGTAATTAAACCATCAGTCCTCCTTCCCTCCCCCCCCCCCCTTCCCTTTTTCCCTTTAATTTTTCTAAAGTCTTCTCCTCCTCTTTTGTTGAACCCACTACGACCTTCCTCAATTTTGGACTCCTTTTCGGAACTATTCCTCTATCTTAGAGGTCGAGCCCAACCTAAGAGGTATTACCGGCCTTCTTTGGCCTCTCCTTCAGAGTTGGGTGGTCCTACGGCCATTAAATTTTGGGGCTCTCCCTCTCTAGTCATCTTGCTGGCCGAAGTCCACTGTTTTCCTCTCCTAGGTACGTCTTTCCCATTAATAAACCCTCTAATTTGTCTCATAATGTTGGTAATGTTGTTCTTGTGCAAGGAACCAACAAATGGCCCCTTGTGTACCACAATACCCTTGCTTCACTCCACGGTGAGATTGAAGCCATTGATCCATCCCCCCTGCCACTAGTGGTGAAAAGGTTTTATTGAATCAAGTGAATGATCAATTAGATCCTATTCTGGTACCACTTTGGCTGATGTGATCCCTCCCCTTCCCCCTAGTGATGTTGTTCTTGTGTAAGGAGCCAACAAATGTCCCCTTGTGTACAATACCCTTGCTTCACTCCACGGTGAGATTGAAGCCATTGATCCATCCCCCCCTGCTACTAGTGGTGAAAAGGTTTTATTGAATCAAGTGAATGATCAATTAGATCCTATTCTGGAACCACTTTGGCTGATGTGATCCCTCATCTTCCCTCTTGTGATGATGTAGCTGAAAAACATGTTCATTTTGCAAATCAAGTATTGTTCACCATCCAGACAAATGGGATAACTAAGCGAGCGGTCTTATCGAGGAGCCATTAAATAGTGATTCCTTGGACAATGAAGACTCAACCAATGTGCCCTCATGTTGGGATGATAACAATGGAAATTTCACGCACCATCCAATGAATGATGGGGATGCAGTGGGAGTTCTTAGTTCTATTTCTTCAACTTTCCTGAGAAAGAGTTCTCGCAATCGTACTCCTTTTAATCGTCTTCGAGACATTAAAAATGAGTATGTTGTGTAGTGGTTATTTTCTTCTTTTTTTTGTTAGGCCTTAGTTATTTGTATCCTAGTCCCATTTGTTATTGTTGGTCTTTTGTGTGTTTTGTCTAGGTCTCCCGTGAGAGTCTAGCTTGTTGTGTTCTCGATTTTGGATCAATAAAATATCTACTTATCCACACACAAAAAAAATTATTTCGATCAACCTGTTTTGCTAGCTGATGAGCAAGTTGAACTAAGAAATTGTTAGGCTAAACTAAGGATCTATTAACAAGACAGACTTCACAATCTTTAAACATGATAGAATATTTAAAGGTTTCAAATAAGACTAAGAATTACATCCAAGGCCCATCGGCAAAAGATGGATTATATATCAGAAAAATAAGTGTTTTTGCAATCAGTAGCAACTACAGTTTTAGAACTACCACATAGAGAAAGTAACTTAGCAGCTGCTTCAATGCCATGCACTTCCACCTTTAAGAATGAATGAAGAGGACCTTGATTCAACTCAAACTTGTTGATGTGAACTTGCTATCAACATAATAACAACCCACCTAGAAATGCCATGAGTTTAGTTAACATGCACATATATGTATCTTGCATGTATGGTATGGGAATGACACATACCCTTTTCGTTTTCATACATGTCCCTCTATACATGGAAAACGGCATAGTGAGCGGGACAAGTGTCATTTCCTAAAGCACATATGTGCAGGTGAACTCAACTCAACTAGCATCACTTATATTAAATTCAACAACAGTAATGACAACAATTTTTTATAGGTAAATTACGCCTAGGGTATGGTGGAGAGAGGTGTGAGTTTTCTTGGGAATAAAAAAATTTTCTATTTCTCAAGGATGGAGGGCATTCCAAATTGGGGTGCTAAACCATGGTAAATACTATGTTTGTGTGTTTGTTTGATCTTCGTTTTCTCTCTCATTTGCACTTCCATCCCGAACATACAAACCCAATTTTAGTTGTTGAAGGAAATCAATTTTCGTGGTACTACTAGTAAGTAGTTAACCATGTAACAATGGAATGTGAAGTTTACGAAAATTACAAGATTTATTTGAGTCATTCAATTTTTTGGTTTTTTTAATCTAAACCGACTCTTCCTAATTAAAGTTGAAAGAGTGCATGGACACACATTAGATGAATGCCAATACGAAGAGGGTACTTGTTTGAACCAGACCCTAAATTTTGGCATTTGACTAATTAAACTAGAACATGTTTTCTTTATCCAATGATTGGAATGGACACATTATCTGCCCAGATGGCAGTGTTGTGAGTGTGAGACGTTCAACTCTCATTGGGACCTACTTATATAATAAAAAATTAAAAAAAAAAAACTCCTCGAATAGCAAATGGCCTCAGATGAAGATTTTAAAAGATACCCATTTATAGCAAGATAATAAACCAACACAAATTGGGCACGTTGTTAGGAGAATAGTTCACCTGCATGTACTTGTATCCTCCTAAGAACCAATAGGTAAGCCTAATATGAATTTAGAAGAAGCATTTTAGAAAGATATGCATAGGTTAGGACTAGAACAAATATGGCTTCGAATAGAATTGATTGAAAAAAAAAATGATTCATGTAGCATATTCTATTTAGTTTGGATAAGATTGAGTTGAGTTGAATAATTATTTTCTAAAGGTTTTTTAGAACTATTTTTATGTCCAATTAGTAATTCAGATTTTCTTCGTGTGACATTCCGATTGAATAGGGTAATGACAATATTTTTTTTCCATACCCGTAGTTCTGTTCTTTAATATTGTCAGATGGAGGGATTTAACTGTAATAAATTATTTCTTTGAGGGTTTAAGTGTTATATCTACATTTAAATGTCCTTTTGTATGATTTTCTTTGGTAAACAAGAGATTTATGATGAACATCAAGAATATAAACCATGACTACAAGCCGAGGTGTCATTGATACAAGAATCAATTAACCAAGGAGAAGATAACAGCCAATCAAACATTCCTGAAATCGCTATGGCCTTTTGGGCAAAGGTATGAGCCAAAGAATCGGATTCCCTTGAAATAAAGGAAAAGGTGCATTCCTCGCACTTTTTAGCCAAGTCCCCTATAACCAATCTGAGAAATAGAAACATTGTCATAAAAGAAAACCTAAATGGACTGTCTAATGGGATCTAATCGCTTGACAAGTTTAGCAACTCTAGAATTAGAAAGAAACAAAATATATAAATAAAAGCCACAGGGGAGAGAGGGAGGACCTTACTTGCGGATAGAGCACTTTCTCCCTGTCCTGCATTTTGGGGCATCTCTCTCTCTCTCTCTCTCTCACACACACACACACACACACACACATATTGATAATGCTCTCTCCTTGGGCAGATTTTGGCTATGGTTTTCTCTTATCTCTGGTTCTCTACAAGAGTTGCAACTGTGGCTAATCCTTTCCCAATGACTTGTTGGTTTGGTTCAAGAGCTGATTTCCCTAGGAGCATTTACAAGTGTAAATCAACAGGTAAACCTGAACCTCTTCCATGGATTGATTCTGATTGGATGCTCTATTACCACATGAGGTTTGATCATGGAACAATTGTAAATAAATTATTTTTAAAAAAAATAAAAAAATAAAAAAATAAAAATAAAAACCTTATATTTTACAACAGAAACATCAAATGTTACAAATTCCCTAAGCCCCCTCAGGGTTTCCTACTTGCAAAAATGCCATGTGGGGATGGGGTGTTCGACGATACCAAGTCTGACAGCATTAACAAGAAGTGAACAGAATGTTTCATGGGAGACATCATTCAGCTGTGCCACTTTTATTGCTGTTCATCAAACTAAAATAAATGAGACAACAGGTTACAACTTCAGGTATTTCCATTTAATTAGAAATTTAAAAATTAAAAAAAAAAAGTATTTCCCTTCTTAGTAATTCCAATTAAGAGATAATGAATTGAAACCAGATCTTTTGTAGTTATATGCGACCTGAATCCACAATCTAATAAAATAACAGGCAATAGATGAATAGCCATTGTCCATAATTCCACTGCAATTGTTCCTAGTAGCCATAGCCCAGAGCTGCTGGGATACTGGGATACTATTTTCAACAGCATCAGTGCAAAGCATGTTATTGGGGATACGTTTCCAGCTCAAACTATTGCTTTCATAACCCTGTCCGAGGGATTTATTTAAGAGCTTGGGCCCATCCTTTCGTTAAAATTTCCCTAACAATATCTTCTAGCTTGCTCATCCATGTGCTTTTCGAATCGGAAGTCCTGTGTCCGCGTCCTCCTGAATTTTCGGTTGCAAAGTTTTGAATCTGGCAAGGGCTTGGGTGCTTAGATTAATATGTCATCCCCCATCTCTGAGCGAGTTGTCATAGCTCATCTTTAACAAATTTCCACTTTGCAGTCCATCAAGATTAGCTTCTCTTTCAAACTTCAAAGTCAAGGGTACAAATGGATGGTTTATTAAGTCGGAACATTATTGATGTATTATTTTCAGAAATTTATCATATCCACACCCTCTGGTTATGCTTTATCCAATACAATGTGGTCCATGACATTCTAATTTTTACTTCAACACCTTTGCATTTGGTGGTTAAAAATGCCCATACCATTGAGTTAGTTGTCTGCCTCTGGCAGATAAAAATGCCCATACCATTGAGGACAGCATCTCAGTATTGGAGGGTGGAGTGGATGATTGCAGCTAATATTGTTATTTCCATCAATCTAAAATAACTTCAAGAAAGTAGATATGCTGATTATGTTTCAGTTCGGACATCAAGGAATCATGTAAAGCCTAATTCATCCTGATGATTTCCCCTGTTTCATCAATAAAAAAACATTGTGCTTCACCTACAAGAAGAATACACAATGCTGATTATACTATTAGCATTTTGGAATTTCTACCACATCCATATCTTTAATAAAGAGTCTAGAAACTGAATGACAGCCAGAAAGACCACATAGAGTCCTAGCACAAAGGTGAACTCTATTAGAAGAATTTTGCCTTCGGTATGACTTGCACCTAAGTTGATTGTTTCAGGTCAGGATGGGACTTTCCAAAGACAGCATAAAACATGGCTTTTGTGGATAAAGCAGTGGCCTAAATACTTAGCACTACCAACATTACAGGGAAAATGCTATTAGAAGGTATTAGTTAAAAGGCAAGGAACCTTGGTGAAGCATGTGACTTCATGGATGGAACAGCAAAAGATTCCCTTGGTCATCTGCAAATTAAATCAAAGCCAGAGTATTAAACACGAGAAATGAAACCAAGAAAGGGAAAATGCGTGAAAATACAAGCATTTCCATGTTATTTCAGAAAACAGTCTAGACAATTAAACAAAAAGTGAACCATGACAGGTGTGCTACCCGCACAGTGTCCTCATCCCAGAATAGTACAATTCTATAAGTAGTCCATAATAAATGACAAGACTTAAAAATGTAATAGAGAAACTTACAAAATATTGGCAATGACTGAATCAAACCACAATTTTCCACATGTACACAACATATGATGCAAAATGGGACCTACACCACAGCCTTGGCAAATTAATCCATCAGCTGAACCAAAACCAACTCAGCAGCTTCTTGCACTTTCTTCCGACACCAGAATCCACCAACAACAGCACACCATATGGCCTCATCTGGAACACATCCTTCAACAACCATCTCGTCAACAATCCGAGCAGATTTGTGGATATCACCTTTTTCAGAGAAGCAACTCACTAGAACACTGAATGTCTCAGCATCAACAGAGATCCCTCTAGTTCTCATACTCAGATACAATTGAAAAGATCGATTTCCATTCTTCTCAGTACAGAGGCCCTGCACCACTCTGTTATGAGTTTTAACGTGAAGATTCCAAGTTAAACGATTAGGCGAGATACCCCCAAGAACCATCTCATCAAGGAAGTTTGCAGCCTCCTGGAACTTAAGGAAATCACAGAGGCCATTTATGATTTTTCCATACAACCCTGCATCCGGTTTCAAGCCCTGAACCTTCATCCTGTCAATAATCTCCAACGCTTCCCGAAGCTTTCCTTCTTTACAAAATCCATTTATTAATGTACTATACGTAATCATGTTCGGAGAATGCCCGTCACCAACCAGATTTTCCAATAGCTCCAGTGCTTGCGAAGATCTGCACCCCTTGCAGAGACCATCCATCAGAGAACTGTAAGTAACCACATTGGGATTGACACCTTTTGTTCTCATCTCTTCGAATAATCCCATGGCTTCATCCAAATTATTAGACAAACATGAACCATGTATTAAAGAAGTGTAGGTAACAACAGAGGGAGAACAACCTTTTGCCTCCATCTCTTTGAAAAGTTCTTTTGCTTCACAAATCCTCCCGAATTTACTTAATCCATTAATTAAAGTGCCATATGTATAAGAATCAGGAATACACCCACGATCAGGCATCTTTCTGAATACCTGACAAGCCGCATCTATTGTTCCATTGTTCATGCAGAGAGCCTTAATCAAAACATTGAGTGAAACAACACTTGGCGGAATACCCATCTCTTTCATATACTTAAAAAACCTTTGGGCCATCTTCAACTGATTCTCATTGACAAGAATAGAGAACACTGTGACATAAGATTTTTCAGTGGGTTCACACCGCAATTCTTTCATCTTCTGGAAAATCCTGATGGCATCCAATGGCTTGTGAACCCGGCCATAAGCTTTGCATATGGAGAGGAAGATGTCCTCAGTGATGTTACATTTCTCCTCCTTCATTCTATTAAGAAGCTCCTCAGCTGCTCTGAACTGGTTAACGGAAGCTAATCTGGAAATCATGAGGCCAAAGGTGTTGTGATCATGCCGGAAGCCATTAGAGTACTCTGCCGTTGCTGAATCAAATACAAGAAGGGCTTTCTGTATGTCCCGTTCAGCTCGTATCAGCTGCTGGACTTGGGATGGTGTAATTTGTTTTGACCACTTGGTTAGTGTCTTGTAACTCATTGCCCTTGATTTCCTTCTGGGAACAAATTCACTCGGATGTACTTCAAGTTTCAATTAAGATCACTAGATGCGATTCAAGTTTCAACGAACTGTCTTCCTCTGCACCAATTTCAGAAAATATTAGATTATAATTCTTCATCAGCTGTCTAGACAAGTAAGACAGAAGCAACTGAACCTGTACAAGTTACAGAAAACTCAGCCGCAAAGGAAAAATAAGTGATTGTATCACATCCTGCAAATAGAAGAAAGCAATAGGAATCAAAAGCAGTAAATTTTATCATGTAAAATGGTAAAAAACAGTCCATAATGGTCATACAGGAGCAATGACAAGCCAAGAAAATTATGATGGGAACTAAGATGAATGATTAAATGGTGTAAAAGATGAACCAGATTCCATGACTGGGCAAAACGCAAGAGGTTAATGGCCTAATTTTTTAACAGAAACAGAAGTATACAACACAAAAATCAAAGAACATACGGTTGGAAAGCGAGTAAGATGGATCCACTAGAATAACATGAGCACTTCAATGTAAATTCGTCCAACCCAATTTAACAGAGAAGAGAAAGACAGATTGAAAAACATTTACTCTACTACACATTTCAACAAACATGTGGCATGTAATTAGACAGACCATATACAAAATACCACCTCTGTTGATATCTGCAACAACCAAAAGGCAAAACGTCTGTCGTTTCCTAAGCTGCCCGTTACTGCTAAATTGAACGTTCTAAGAGAATTGCATCTGTCAAAACAAAATGGGAAAAATGGATCTCTTAAAATGCTAAGTGTTTGTTAAATCAAAACCTTCCTTCTTCACCTGACCCGTCAAAGAGGGAAAAAATAGAATCGAAAGATTAGAAGTATCTAGTTTGTTGGTTCAATGTTATATTCAGTTCAACAAAATTCACATAGATGATGAATACTCAAATCAAGAGAAAAATTTCTCTGAACGGCGAAGAGAAAGATTACGGCGCGTTTTGGTTGAAGGGCCTAGCGGAAGAAGCTACAGAGGGAATTAATATTCGTATTGCCTATTCATTCAATCCTCAAGTGTCCGTAAGTAAGAATCTCATGGACCTGTTGTATCGTCCTCATGCCTTTCTTCTTCCTCAACCGTCCGCCGCTTTCATCCTCTATCACGGCCTTAGTCTAACTAAATTAATCGTACGATACTTAATTGCTCACAAGTAAGGGTGTCAAAAATAGGCCCGGCCCGATAACACGGATCGAGTCAGCTCGATATAACTCGAATCCAACCCAGATCGAATCTTAATGGACAGGTTTTGGTCTCGGCTTGTAAAGCCCAACACCGTTTTAGTCCAAATCGAAACCAGACCGGACCAGTCCGTTAAGAAGCCCGAACTAGCCCGAACCAATAATACCTAATCCGGACACCGGTAAGGTCCATCCAGGCCCAATTTCTTAATTTTAATGGTTTTAAATTTTGATGGATTATATTACACTGTTATAGTTCGCTTCTTCATCGGAAAGATTATATGAATCTATAGTTGAAAATAGTATGTTAATTGTTATAATTTACTGAGTTACATGCATATAGAAGGAATGATGCTAATTTTATAGATAGAAATAATAAAATAGATTATATATCTTACATATAAAATAGGCCCGATAAGCTTCATAAGCTCGGTCCGGACCGAACCAGTCTGAAATCACCTCAATAAGTCCAACCCGATAAAAAACCGACACCGGACCAACCCGATAGTTATTGTGTCCAGCGCAGCCCAACCTAGCCCGAACTCGTAATGGACATGTTTTGGGCTGGGCTTATAAAACCCAACATCGATTCAACTCGGACCAAAATCGGCCCAGACCGGCCCGTTGACACCCTTACTCACAAGCCTTATTGAGAACTAAGTAAGCTTAAAAAAGAGAGAACACAAGGGTTAGGATCTATACACATGTCTCCTATCTAACGGTTAGGAATATTCTAATAAGGAGTCGACAGCATTCCCACATCCTTAGTATAAAACTCTAGAGAACTCTTATGTACAAATGGATTCTAGAAGGTTTACATACCCTTCATTGTGTAGAGAGTTCCAATGGACCTTCTTTAGTCCAATGGGTCAACCCATGTGCTAGCCCATGGGTCATGTAGGCGGATAATCCATGTAATGGATCGCGGATCGTGACATTCTCCCCCACCTAAACTGGCGACGTCCTCGTCGCATATTCTTCGTTGAACTCTTATATTATGTCTTGGGACCGCCAAAGTGCTTCTGCAGTTTCCCAACTTTGCTTTACTCTCTGGTAGTCCTTTCCTTTTGACTAGGTACTCCCTACTAGGAGGGAGGCCTTGTCTTCGAGTCAATTTCTTGGCTTTTACGCATTCAGCCTCCCTATCGTAAAGAGTAAGTACTCTCGTAGGTGCTTGAGTCGAAGTCCCATTACTTGCGTTTCCCCTATCTCTATGATACAATTCTAACGTCCTTGCATGGAAAATCATATGAATCTTGAACTTTAGAGGAAGGTTAACCTCCTAGGACGTTTTACCAACCTTCCTCACAATCTTGAAAGGTCCTTCGGCGTTCCTTCCTTGTGAGCCTCATTAGCACCGAGTCGCCTACTATAAACTTTGCTGGTAGCCTCCTTTTATTAGCCCACCTCTTTATCTTCTTTGTGGCTTTGTCAAGGTAAGACTTGGGGACCTTGAATCGCTATTGGTTTGTCACCTCACTTCTAGGTGGAAGCCTCTTCGTCAGATCTAAAGGCATTATACCCTTGAACTTGTCAAAGACCTTCTTAGTAGGCTTAGGTAGCACCTCTTAGGACTTTTCTCCCTTTTTGTTGATAACTTCGACAGGACATGTAGTTTCTCTTTTCTTGGCCCTGTCTTCCAACTGCATTGTTGATAGCAACTTAGGGTCATCCTTAGTCCTTGGTATTGTTAAGACCATGCATGAATCTCCCTCTTCCATGATGCATATCGTGGTAATGGAAGGCATAGCAATTGCATTTACCCTTCTTAGGAACTCCATGCCAAGCACTACTTGAAAATCATCCATAGACACCACCGATAAATCTACGGTACCTCTCCATGGTCCGATATGCATTTCGACCCTTCAAGCAACACCATGAATGGGTTGAGCTTGGGAGTTGACGGCCTTGAGCCATCCTGTCTCCTTGGTCACCTTCAAATCAAGTCTCTTTGCTTCCTCCACCGAGACAAAGTTATGCGTCGCACCCATGTCAACCATGGCGCATGTGGGTCTGTCATTGATGCATGCTTCCACATACATGAACCCCTTTTGTGAGTCCTTGACCTCTTTCGTCTTGGCCTTCTTAATAGCCGCTAATTGTAGTAGCGACCCTACGTAAGCCTCTTCACCGTTGCTCTTTTCTTCTAGTAGAGCTGACAACGCCTTCTTCTTGGGGCAATCCCTAGCCGAGTGTGGACCATCGCAAAGGACGCACGCTGCCTTTGGCTTGTACCTATCTCTCATGTAATCCCTTGGCTTACCCTCCTTGCATGTTAAGGGTTCGCGAGGGTTTTCCTTCGCCGGATGGGACTCCTTGGATGTCACCTCTCCCCTACCTTTCTCATTGGATGACTTATTGGGCTTTGAGGAGTCTTCTGTCCCATACTTAATTATGGATTCCGCCGCTACTATGGTTGAAGCAACATCCTGTACACCCCGATGTTGCAACTCTTGCGCGGCCCAGCCTTGGAGACCTTCCATGAAAATGAACAATAGGTCTACCTCAGTCATACTCTGGACATCTAACATGAGTATAGAGAATGCCTTTACATAGTCCCGAATAGACCCCGTTTGTTTGAGCCTTTTGACATTCCTCTTAGCCAAGAATGAGGCATTTTCAAGATAAAATTATTTCTTCAACTCTCTCTTGAAACTATCCCAGGTATCTATGGTGCACGTACCGCTTTTGATGTCAGTGTGTCGTCTTCGCCACCATAGAGTTGTCGTGTTTTTAAGGTAAAAAATGACAGTTTGTACCTTCATTTGCTCGTCTTGAAGTGAGATTGCTTTGAAATATTGCTCCGTGTGTCACAAGAAATTGTCTACTTCTCAGGCATCTTGTTGTCCATCATAGGACATGGACTTTGGCACCTCTACTCTATACACCTCTCTTGAGGTCATGGCTCCCCAGCCATGGCCCTTTTGCATAGTATTAAATCACCTTGTACCTCGTCTATGCACGCTTGGAAGTTCGTCATCATCTCCAACACTTGAGCTTTGAAGGCATCAAGTTCCCCTTGTGGTTGTATTGTGGTGTTGCGCAAGGACACGTCATGCTCATCCACTCGGCCAATGATCTCCCCCAGTTGACCTTTGAGCTCCTCCTCGCACCCCTCTACCACATTGACCCTATCTCGAGTGTCGGCCATGGCTAGCTCCACACGAGCTAGTCACGCTAGAGAGCTATTCTAGTAAGGAGTCTAGAACATTCTCACATCCTTAGTATAAAACTCTAGAGAACTCTTATGTACAAATGAATTTTAGAAGGTTTCCATACCCTTCATTGTGTAAAAAGTTCCAATGGACCTTCCTTAGTCCAATGGGTCAATCCATGTGCTAGCCCGTGGGTCATGTAGGCGGATAATCCATGTAGCGGCTCGCAGATCGTGACATGCTGCTGCTGCTGCTGCAAGCATGTGTTATCGCTCACTTTGTTTGCAATTGTTCAAGAAGTCCACATGAATCAATCAAGTAAAAGCTGTTTACATACCAAAAAAAATTAAATAAATAAATCTAGCTATTTCAGTTAAAAATGTTTTGCAACTATTTGTAAAGGTATCAAACGGTGCGATTTCTCTTTAAAAAAATCCAGTGCAATTTTCAATTCGATTCGATTGGATTTGACCTATAAGGGTTGCTTTATCCCTCTATATTTACGTTTTTCGAAGTTATTTATAATAAATCATTTATAACATTAAATTATGAATAATAAATAATAATTGTTTAATACCATTAAACATAAAAAAAAGTAATAATAAATTATCACAATAATAATAATATAATATAATATAATACATTATGATTTATGATATTTACTTATATTTAAAATAAATTGATATAATCTAAAATCTACAGATAAGTTAGGCCATTTTTGGTATGTATTATAGAATTAAAGAAAAATTTCTCCCACTTCCCTTGCAGGATACCTAAAAGTAGGGCGACAAGTTTGGCCCTGACAACTCGAACCCGGTCCTAACCCGCCCTGAACCCTGGCAGGGTTGAACTCGGCCCGAACTCTGGCAGGGCTGGGTTAGGGCTCAAATTTTGTTCAACCCTGGCAAGGTTAGGTTGGGTTGGGTTGGGTTAGGGTTGACCCCCTGGGCTGAGCCGACCCAGTCCAACACTATATATATATATATATATATATATATATATATATATATATATATATATATATATATATGACAAACCTTAAACCTAATCTGTCTCTCTCAGCTCTCACTCTCACTCTCAGAGTCTTAACGCCTCTGTAATCTCTCTCCGACTCTCCCTAATCTCTCTCACCTACCTCACGGCCGCCGCTCACGAACTCATCTCTCAGAGTTTCAGTTCTCAAATCCCTCACTCACAATCTCACAAGACACATATGATATATCTCGGCTGCGACAATCAGCGATTCAGCATCAACTGATGGAGATTCTCTCATAAAGTCATAATCTTTCCAAAGGTAAGTGCCTCTGAGTTATCTGCTCGTCACTCTTCAGTCTCTTTAAGCATTACATTATACTAAAAGATGTTGTTGTGTTCTTATTGATTGCTATCATCGTGATTCGTTTTGGTAGTTTTATGTCCATCGGATGAGGTAGATCTCTGTTTGCAACAGAGGAGTGGAGAATTTCCCCCCTTGTTTTGGGGGACATTTTTATACATTACATAATTTACATACTTTGATATTGATAGATATGGATTGTTTCTGATGTAAGATTCATTATAAATGGTTTTATCATTGACTTACTATTATTTGGATTAAATTATTTCAGCTTGTTTTTCTTATTAGCGTTCTTCATAGTCTATTTGCATTAAATCATTAATTTTGAAAAGAATTGGTATGAGGCAAGGTGATTGAGCTAGGATATTTTCCAATCAATGGATGCAACTCTTATGGTCACTTTTAATCATATTTGCCTAACAGAGATTCTCTTTCCAAAGGTAAGTGCCTAATTATTCACATTTATTTTTTGATAATAATGTTTTCAAAAAAAAAAATTATGAGATGCTTTGAGGCTTAGGTTGTTTCATCAAAAATTGGAATGAAAAGATTGGAGAGAAGGGAGTGGTGGAAGAAATAGAAACAAGTGAAGATCGCAATAACGGATGCTTCCGTTTCTTGTCAGTTGTACATCATACTTTGACTCATTTGATGCCTCTATTTCTTATAACTGGTTTAATTCAAAGGCAACTTTCGTTTATTGTCACTTGTTTGGCTCATTGGATGCATTTATATCTTGCCACTTGTTTGACTCAATGGCTGCTTCTGTTTATTGTCACTTGTTTGGCTCGGATGCTTCCATATCTTGCCACTTGTTTGACTCTATAGCTGCTTTCGTTTATTGTCACTTGTTCGGCTCACCCGATGCTTCCGTTTCTTGCCACTTGTTTAACTCACCAGATGCTTCCATTTTTTGTTACTTTACCATGATGTACCTGTGTTCCTTAATTTTTTTCTAGGACTTTTCCTTCCATGTAACATGTTCTTGTGTCATGCTGCTCATAATACTCATGCATACCTATACTAGTTTCTAGGATTTTTCTTCCTAAGTAATCATATACTAGTGTCTTGCTGTTCTTACTTGTCCTATCTTGTTTATAAAGGTACTTGAACCTTTGTGTTCTCTTCTTTGCATGCCAATCTTGTATCTCTTATATTACTATGCTTGATTGGCACTTTCTACATGATCTTGCTGTATTTTTTCTTGTAATCTATTTCACCTTTGTTAATGAAACTTGCTTAGTATTGTTTTAACTTGTTCTAACGTGTTTTCTTGTAAATTGTGGGGCAAATAATCATGTATAAGTATTCTTGAGGTAATATGATCATGTAAGTAATTTTCTGACATTTAAAATCAAAATATAATGCATGATGTCTATTCATCATAACATATGTTATATTAGGTTTTGCTTGCCTTTAAACATTTCATAAAACTTTCCAAATAACATGGTACTTGTATACATTATATAGAATTAACTGTAAAAGCATTTCCATCATGGCATTCCTTGAATTCAACAATTTGTCGTTATATTTAATATATCTTGTATTTACTTGTGCTCATAAAACTGTAAACAAAATATTTCACGTGGCTTTACATAACAATCTCACTGCAGCATTTATTCACATATAATAGGGCGCAAGCACCAAACATGACATTCACCTTTGTACTCTAAATATATATATATAACATAATAGCCTACTACAAGAGGCTAACCACTCACTTTAACAATCACAAGTTCCTTCTACAGCCTCCTAAACTTAAAGCAAAACTCGAATCAGCAAAAAGATTTCCTCTACTTCCTACAGTCATGAAGTCGTATTTCCTACTTACAATATGAGTGAGCAAACCCCAAAAATACTATTAGAACCACTGGAATGTTGTATTTCCTTACCTAGATCATTTTACCAAAATAAACTTCCTTTGGCTTAAGTCTACTTGATTCTTTCTACCCCTTCCTATGCTATCCTAGCATTAGTACCTGATCACATGAAGCTTAGTTAAATTGAAAATTTCTCTCTTAAACCCCTACAATGCATTATAATGAGGTCTGCAATCCCCTTTGATTAGTTTCCATGTCCATTAAGGTCCCCTAGGTAGGAACCCCCAACCCTTAAATATCAAAACAGGCTGTAATAACAATTTCTGAAAAATAGGCCTTTAATTGCTATAAAATTCATTTGAATATCAAAAACCCCATAAGAATTTCTCAAATTTGGACCACATGTACCTTACAGGCTAATAAAGATCCTTGAACAGAAATTTCAAGAAAAAACATCAAATATAGACCAAAATAAGCCAAGCCATTAAAACTAATGATCAATAGATTTTTCATTCATTTGTACTGACTTTCACATAAATTTTGGGTGGGTTAAAGTCCGAATTTGGTTGCCTATTCTAGTACAAAATGTGCTCCTTTCAAATAGCTTTCCAACACAACTTGAATTGATGGGTTCTATTGTCGATGAATTTCTCTCAACATTCTAGATGATGCCACATAACTGCAACACAGACAAGACAGTGAGGTGGATGGGTTTTATCCCAGGAACACTCCGATGCCAAAGTTAGAAGGTATCCAAGACAATAGAATGGAGCTCTAAGTGAAACACTCGAGCTCCTTTTAAAGGGGGTTTCCTGAGATACGGGAGTCCCAGAAGGCTTTCTCTTCCCAGTAAAGAAGATGAACAGTAAAAAGGTTGGATACTCAAAGTGAAATTGGGCAAAGTAACAGTACCTCAAGGGGAAAAATCTTGGATCCTTTGTCCAGATAATGTTACACCCTAATTCCTCATTATTCAGAATGGTGTGATGAACCGCAAATAAACCAACGGTTCAAAAAGGATCTCGAATAGGCTGTGTCCGTTTGCATAAACCATACACATCCACAACCATAATCAGAGTAAATAAACAATAGCGAAAGTCTTATATATTAAATGAACTAAGAGTTTAACTGTGATAAAGCAAATAAATTATCCAATTATCTCCCAAAAGGACTAAGACAGAAATTAAAATAATTTAATCAATTACATTGTCTGTATAACTTAAACAAAATTTAATAAAAAACACAGGAGTTGCACTCGCATGATGAATCATGCGACTCCATCATCACTTCTGCCTACATTGCCACCACATGCCTGTATGTTGGAGCATTCATATAATCTTCCACTGTCGTACCTGCATCATCAACTAAAAATATTCGAATTCAAAAAGGGTGAGCACACATCACGGCTCAGTGAGCAAACAAAACAATGCAACAAACATATGCACGCATTTAATTCATATCTTTGATCTGGTTCATAAGTTTGCAATGTGCAATAGAAAGGATAGGTGGTCGCCGCACCTCTATACACGAATGTGTAGAAACGCTCAACGGATCAAACACCATTGCCGCCCCCACATGCACCCACCATGGAATAGAGATAGAGCTAAAGTGCTTAGGACCGCACCGCATCACACTTCCCCTGATGCTCTACCCATACCAACACGTAAGCCCCTGTTGGCGAGGGCTTGCAAACTGGGCTCGCAACTAATCAATCCTAATGTCAAACAGTGTATCCAAGGCCTCACCCCAGCATCCCTCAATACGTCCATAGGTCCATAGAGATAGAGCTAAGGCCCCCGACAGAGTCAGAGACTACACGGTCCGAGACCACCTCCCCTGATACCCTACGATGTAATAGTTCTGCTAAGGTAATGGCGATACGATGATGTTAGTGGACAAGACTTGAGTAGAGATAGAGCTAGAGTATGGTAACCAGGATGAACCACAGTGTCACGTCTCCCCCTGATGCTCCACTCGCATCAAGTACACTAACAACACACATACATTCACATGCCTATTCCTAGCATCATCATCATCATCATGTTATAATAAATGAAATTAAATATGCATGAACAATAATAACAGGAATAGTGGATGACATGTGATATGCACATTACAATTATACAAACATAGAATCATTCATAGTATTGGACTCAATAAACGAAAAATAGTTTATTATTAACCAATTAGTTTAGGTCTTGTTCCCTCACCTTTGATTGAGCGTAGATCCTCGTTCAAGCTTTATGAATCACTTTTAAATCACTAGAAAGACCTAAAAAGTTGATAGATTTTATTTAGAATTAGTTTCAACATGTTTAAACTAACAGAACTTGTAGGGTCACAGGTAGGGTAGCACCTAGGGTAGCAGTTTCTGCGACCCTAGGGTGTAAGGTCGCAGGTGGGGTCGGATACCATTCGACCCTATGTGCGACCACACCCTCCCTGGGACTTCCCGAGGGCATGTAGTCGATCCTGTGGTCTTGTAGGATCGGTCGATATCATTCGACCCTACATGCGACCACACGTATTCTGAGTCGACCTTTCATTCTAAAGTCAATCCCTTCATGTTTGGATCCTTTGGCTTACTTTCATGGTTCATTCTATGATTGTTCTATGCCTTAAAACTACAAGTTATACACTATTCATTGTCCATAATGATTTCCTCCATGGAACCTCTTGGAATTTTTCCATGGATGGATGATTTGGGTTTCTCCTAATCCTATGTTCTTCATAACTATTCTAGGCTCTCTTATTCAGGTAGGGAATTAGGTTCATACCTTTATTCAGAGGTTTCTCTGAACTTCCTCCTCTTCCTTAGTCTTCTTCTTCAAGTTTCCTTCTCTTCTTCTCTTCCTTCTCTTTCTCTTTCTCTCACTTTCAATTAGGGTTCTAAAGAAGTGAAAGAGGCTAAGGGACATCCTATTTATAGAGAAAAACCCTCCATAATAAGTCCCAATGAGTTAAGGAAAGATCCCCTTTGAATTAAAAAAGTTTCCTAATTTCTGATTTATCTCCGTCATCGTAGGGTCGGACGTAGGGTCGCTGAATCCGTCGACCCTACACCTTCTTAGTCATGTGACCCTACGACTAGAAAGTCATGGGTTGGACATCTGTTGAGGTGGGGTCGATCCTACCTGTTTAGGCATGCGACCCTACCCTCTCATTTGCTGTTTTTGGGTTAGACTTCATACCTGGTCTTGTGATTTCTTCACGCACTTGATCCACTTGGCTCGACCATGATAGGTAGACCTAGTACAAGGTGGTAAGACCGGTTAGTTCGATACGGGTCTTACAACTCCCCCCCTCTTATTAGAAATTTTGTCCTCGAAATTTGCACATACCTTCCGAGTTGAAAAGGTGAGGATATTGCTTCCGCATAGCATTCTCTTCTTCCCATGTGACCTTTTCTATATCTCGGCTCCTCTAGGTGACCTTAACATAGTATATGTCACAGTTGCGTAGATGTTCTAACCTTTGGGCTAGTGATTTTAGTTGGTGCTACTTCGAATGTCAAATCATCAGTTAGATCTGGTGGATCTGTTGTCAAAACGTGCGTTGGATCTCTGGCGTACTTCTTTAATAATGAGATATGAAATACATCATGCACACTTGACATAGATGGTGGTAGTGCTAACTAATAAGCCACTTTTTTACGTTTAGCTAGAATCTCATATGGCCTGACATATCTCGGACTTAGCTTCCCCTGTCCGAATCATTTTAAACCTCGCATTGGTGATACTTTCAAGAATACCTTATCACCTACGACAAATTCAAGGTCTCGGCGTCGAGTATCTACATACTGTTTCTGATGATTCTGAGCCGTTCTAACCCTTTCCTTGATAATGTCAACTACTCAACATGTCTCTTCAACAAATTCTAGTCCAATGATGCTACGTTCTCCAACTTCATTCCAAAACAGAAGAGTTCGACACTTCGTTCCAGACAGTGCTTCATAGGGTGACATCTGTATAGTAGCCTGATAGCTGTTGTTATAAGCGAACTCAATCAATGGTAGTTTCTTGTTCTTTGAGCCTATAAAATCAATAACACAGGCTCAAAGCATGTCTTCTAAGATCTGAATAGTACGCTCCGACTGCCCATCTGTCTGAGAATGGAATGCAGTACTGAACTTCAACGTTGTACCCATAGCCTTTTGCAATCCTTTCCAAAACTTTGAAGTAAAGCGTGGGTCTCTATCGGACACAATGCTTTCAGGTACACCATGTAATCTGACAATGTTATCCACATATAGCTTGACTAACCTCTCTAGGGTATACTGTGGTCGTACAGCTATAAAGCGAGCTGTCTTAGTCAGACGATCTACAATCACCCAGACCACGTTAACTACTCGAGGAGTTAATGGTAACCCGGTGACGAAGTCCATAGTGATGCAGTCTCATTTCCATGCTGGTTCTGGTAGCGGCTGCAACAATCCTGCAGGTCTTTGTCGTTCAGCTTTCACCCTCTGACAATTTAGGCATTGAGACACGAATTTAGCTACATCTGCTTTCATTCTTCTCCACCAATACAACTTCTTCAAATCATGATACATCTTTGTACTTCCAGGATGTACCAAATAAGCGGTGGTGTGAGCTTCCTTCATTAGTCTCTGTCTAATGTCCAAGTTTTTCGTTTTAGGAACACATACTCTTCCTTTGTACTTCAGTACTTTTTCATCGTCTAAGGTGAACTTAGGAGTCATCCTACCTTTTTCGATGTCTTCTTGTACCGTTCTCAGATAAGGGTCTGATTTAATAGCTACTTTTACTTCATCAATTATATCAGGTACAATCTTCAATGTTGCGAACATATTTAAAAACCGATGAATAAACCCTTGGTTGGTTGATCCACCAAGTGCATCTATCACAAACTGTTCATTACCATAATTGAATACTTTCTCGGTAGCACACATCGTTGCAGTCGTGTTAACCTCTCCTTGAGATTTTATCATTGCTTTCCTGCTTAGCGCATCAGCAACTGCATTAGCCTTTCCTGAATGATACTGGATATCGCAATCACAATCCTTCAATAATTCCAGCCATCTTCTTTGTCTCATGTTCAACTCCTTTTGATTAAAAAGATAAGTAAGACTCTTAGCTCTTATGATCTGATTTAATCTGAAATTTCTCTCAATACAAATAATGTCTCCATATCTTGACAGTGCCACTAATTCCAAGTCATGAGTGGGATAGTTCTTCTCATGTGTCTTCAGTTGTCTTGAGGCATACGCAATTACTTATTCTCCTTGCATAAGTACACATCCTAAACTCAATCCAGACGCATTGGTATACAAGGTAAATGACTGTCCTGGAATAGGAATAGTCAAGATCGGAGCAGATAGCAATCTAGCCTTCAATGTTTAGAAACTTTTCTCACATTTATCAGTCCAAACAAACTTTTCTCCTTTCTTAGTCAAACTAGTGAGAGGTACGGCAATTCTGGAATAGTCTTCCACGAATCGTCGATAATACCTAACTAGACCTAGGAAACTTCTAATTTCTGCAACGCTCTTCGGTGTTTCCCACTTCACAATGGCTTCAATCTTGCTGGGATCCACTTTAATTCCTTCAGCGAATACAACATGGCCTAAGAAAATGACCTCATTTAATCAAAACTCACACTTTATAAATTTGGCGTAAAGCTTCTCTTTCCTTAATCGCTGCAAAGCGGCTCTTAGATTCATGATGTAAGACCCATGTCAATCTAACCCGGTCTTACCACCTTGAACCAGGTTTACCCATCATGGTCGAATCAAATAGACCAAGGGCGTGAAGGAGATCGAGATCCCAGGTATCAAATCGACCCAAAAATACTTAATTTAAGGGGAGGGTCGCATACCCAGCCAAGGAGGGTCGGACCCCCCAAAACAGAAAGTCAGACCCTCAGTTTTGAAGGGAGGGTCGGACAACTTAGAAACCTAGGGTCGACGGGATCATCGACCCTCCCATCGACCCTCAGTTGTCGCCGAAACTGAAATTAGGAAAAATTTTCGATTGGGATTCTTTCCTAATCTCAAAGGGACTTATTTTAGGATGTTCCTACTCTATTTAAAGGACGTCCCTAAGCCTCTTTCACTCCTTTTACAACCCTAATTGAATTGAGAGAAAGAGAAGAGAAGGAAAAGAAGAAGAAGAAAAGCAAGGAAGAGAATTTAGCCAAAAGAGAAGAGTTGGAGAGAAGGAGTATTCTTCTCAGGTATGGATACTAATTTCATGAGTTTCTACAGACCTTAGGATAGATATTGAGGAGAGTGTGATCTCGGAGAAACCCAAACCATCAACCCATGGTTAGGTTTCATGGAAAACCATAGGAGAATGCATGAAAGCTATGTAGGTGGATGATTCATGGTTCCAGACCAAGGAATGATTGTTGAATAGAATGTAGGAGCAAGCCATAGGATCCCAAGCCCGAAGAATGAACTAAAAAGAGGAAAATTGACCAAAGTACACCGAGGTTCGCATCGAAGGTCAATGACCATCCGACCCTAGGTGATCTTGAGTATCGACCCTCAGTGCTCGGGAAGTTCAGATTTTGGGGAGGGTCGCACCCAGGGTCGATCAGGACTCCGACCCTACCTCCGACCCTCAGTTAACAGAATAGTTTTTAAATTTAGAATTAATTCTAATTAAATTCTATCGACTTTGTTAGGTCTTCTAGCAATACAATAACAATATAAAGGTGATTATAAAGCTTGGAAAAGTATCTATTAGCAAGCTAAGGTGAGGAAACGGAACTCCAAACTAATTGGTTAATAACAAACTGTTTTCTCTTTTCTTGAGTCCAACGCCATGCTTGATTCTATGCGAATATGTTTGTAATGTGCATACAACATGTCATCCAATATTTCTATTATTTGTTCATGCATATTTACTTTATTGTTTATAACATGATGATGATGATGATAGGAATAGGCATGTGATTGTATGTGTGTGGTTGGTGTACTTGATGCGAGCGAGTATCATGGGAGGTGTGATGAGAACGTCAATAAATGTTAACCTTTGGCGGGTCTCAGCACTTTAGTTCTATCTCTAACTCAAGTCTTGTGCATTAGCATCGTCGTATCACCATTACTTTAGCAGAACTATTATGTCGTAGAGTATCAGGGGAGGTGGTCTCGGTCCTTGTAGTCTCTGACTCTACCAGGGGGCCTTAGCTCTATCTCTATGGACATTCTGAGGGATGCTGGGGTGAGGCCTTGGATACACTGTTTGGCATTAGGATTGGTTAGTTGCGAGCCCAGTTTGCAAGCCCTCGCCAGCAGGGGTTTACGTGTTGGTATGACACTATATAGCAATAAACGTTAACTTTTGTTATATAATGTTCATGATTAGGGTGGATGGGGATGACGATAAACGTTAATCTTTGGGCAAACTTCCACACCCTGTGTATAGAGGCGGGGTCAATAAACGTTAACCTTTGACCACCCAACCTTTCTATTGCGCATTGCAAACTATAAACCAGACCAAAGATATGAATTGATTGCATGCATATGTAATGTTGCATTGTTTTGTCTACTCACTGAGCCGTGATGTGTGCTCATCCCTTGACGTCGAATATTTTTAGTTGATGATGCAGGTTTCACAGTTGAAGATTATATGAATGCTCCAGCGTTCGGGAACGTAGCAGCGATGGAGGTTGAAGCTGAAGTGGATACACATGACTCCTCTTGCGAGTGCAACTCATGTGTATTCGATTAGATATTTTCTTAGGTTTCTTTACGTGGATTTGTTATGGACATGTATTTGATATTTACTTATGTCTCAGTTGATACAGAATAATTTTTCTATTTAAATATTAATATCACAGTAGATTCTTAGTTCATTTTATTATAAGACTTCCGCTATTGTGTATTTACTCTGATTATGATTATGATTATGATTATGGATGTATGGGGGTTCAGATAACACGGATATAGCCTACTCGAGATCCTGGTTGAACCGTTGGTTTATTAGCAGTTCATCACACCATTCTGAATAGTGCGGAATTGGAGTGTGACAACTTGGTATCAGAGCATCTCAGGCCTTGTCCACTGAACTAACATACATTCAAGACAATTGTGAACTGGGATAGGATAAAAGTAAAAACAGTAATATTAACACATTATAAGCACAAGTGATGGCTGAGACCAAATTTAAAAAGAGAATAATGCATCTATTAAAGGGGAAATAATTTTACATTCAATGAGAGAGAAATAATCGTTTATACATAACTAAAGCAGAGTACAGTCCACAACTCGGACAGTTACTCTGTAGTACAAAGAAAAACAAATACAATCAAGAAGCTGGAGGTGAAGGAGGAGGCAGCGCCTCACGGTCTCTGTCGTAGTCCTCGGCATAGACTCTAGTCAACCAGGCTATCTGAGTCTGGGTCGTCTGTAGACTAGTCGTAAGATCGGCTACCCTCCTATCAGTCGCACGCTGAACCTCTACGAGCTCTCCCATCCGCGTGTCTGATATGCGCTGGGCGGCTAGCAGCTCATCCACTCTCACACGTTGAGCGTCTAGTAACTCCTCCATCCTCAGATCAGATTTGCGCTGAGCCTCCCTGATCTCCTACAACATCTCCATCAGGTCAGAAGGTGGGCGTGAAGGACCGGCCGCATGAGAAGGACCAGTCTCAGGTACAGGATCCGCCGCAGAAGAAGTACCAACTCCAGCCGCATGCGTAGGTGAAGGCGGTGGTATCGAGTCGACATCCATATACATACGATCGTCATCATCGACAGGATCCACATGAGCTCTAGCAGCGGCAGCAGCGGCCTCAGTGTCAGCCATCTCAATGCGAGTGTGAGGGCGTACCATCTCGTTCCTCTCCTCATCACTGACTTGGGCATCCCGCATGCCCATCTTGCAGATAGCCTCCCAATCTAGAGGCGACGAGAAGGTCTTCTCCTGAATCTTCTCATCCACTAAGTCAACCCCCAGGCGGGTCAGCAGAACAGTAATCATACGTCCATAAGGTAGATTACCCTTATGACCGAACAATGTAGCACTAATCATGGTCCGCATGAGGATATAGGGAAGGCAGACTGGCTATCTGGTGCAGATACTATATATCAGAAACTGGGTCAGCTGAGAAACCCTCTCATAGTGCCCACTCTGCGGAATCAGATTATGCTAGATTATCTTGCAGAAGACCCGTGGAGCTGGACGCAGGTAACAAACTCTCATCTGCCAGCGATCAGGTCGTAGCAGCTGATTGTCGATCTCTGCCCTCATCTCCATGGAAACAAACTGGGGCTCTCCAGGCGCACAGTACACCATAGGGCCATCATAAGGAATGCCCAGTAGGTCGGCCAGTTGCCGATAGTCAAATGAGATATTCACCCCTTTGACGTAGCTGGTGATGCGCAACTCTTGACCCCTCTCGACATCATTGTAATTTCCCACCACCTGGAGATTACAATAGAACTGACGCACCAAATCCGGACATGTGCACGCATCGTAAGTGATGACAGGGAGCCACCCCATATCACCAAATGCTCTCTCTACGTTGAACAAGGCTAGCTCAGCCAAGTTCACCATACGACCACCCTCCACTTTCTTACGAGCATAGTCGGCATACTGTGCCTCGGCTTCATTGGAGCGGAAGAGAAGCCGATCACGAACTCTGGGTACCTTGGTACGAGCCATGGTATCTGCAGATAAGAAAGAAAAAGGGAGACAAGGAGTTAATAGGATAAAAATCCAAAATTTGACATTATAACGACGTAAATTGGCCAAAAGCCTCACTTTTCACCCGTACACATGGGCAGGAGGACTTACGTAGGTTCCAACATATTCTACAACACTCAAACAGTAGGAAATTCAAACTAATGAAGTCCAATTTGAAGGAATTTCAAGAAATCAAAAAATTTCAACAAATTAGGGCAAAAAGAGCAAAAATCCAAGTTTCTCGATAACCAACCGATGAAACTCGAAAAAATTTTAGGGCTTTCGTTCCTCGATACACCAATAACAAAAGCCCCCAATAAAAATCAAATTTTTACGGTTGAAAAATGTTTAATTTGAAAAATACAAATTAAATAGACAAAAACCTAAAGTATAAAACCTAAAAACAGGGGAAAATGGGAGAACATACCTGTAGGGATGATGTGGACGTCGAAACCCGGACTCAAATCGACCAAGAATAGTGGAGTGGCACTATAGCAACTCAGAAGGGAGAGACGAGTCGAAACGGGAGGGAAATAATAAAAAAAATGACCCAAAATCGGATCTTAAAAATCTGATTTTTGGTCTGAGGGTCGGACAATTCGATCAGAACCATCGACCCTCGGCTCTCGGGAATCTGACAGAAAACTAAGGGTCGGAACTGAGGGTCGGACACCCATCGACCCTCAGCTCTCGGGAAGAACAGGTCATTCCCAGGGTCTGATACTAAGGGTCGGACATACCATCGACCCTCACCATCGACCCTGCATAGGAAAGATAGTAAATTTGTTATAAAATGAGTCGAAATTTAAAATTTTACATCGGTTAACGTGCCTACATGAAGTATAAATGACTTTCTCACCTTTTTGATGATTTTCAGGCACCACCAATCTCAGAAGAAAATATGTCTGGACGTAGAGTAACCAGGCAGAGTCGAAATGCAGTTCCACCACCACCACCTGTGGAGGAGACCAGTCAGGAAAATATATACGAACAAGGAAATCCTGATCAGGCAAACCCTACTAATTTGCCACCTCCACCACCCGAGTTAGCAACCATGGTGATGAATTTGGCACAGCAACTACAACAGATGCAACATGCACAGGCTTAAATGCAAGTTGCAATGGGAATCATGTTCCAAGCTGCTCATGCTACACCCATGCGGAGGCGGACAAGCCAGGCAAAGACCGGTGGGTAACCACCCAAAGACCTCAAACACCTCAACAACCTGATGCACAGGTTCCAGTACCAGGACCGGAAGCAGCTCAGGTTAATTATCAGTATCCACCACCTATGTTTGGGGCATACCCCCAAAATCAGTTGGATCACTCTCGACTGGTTGAGAGATTCTTGAAGATGAAGCCCACGGAGTTTAATGGCAAACCGTCTGATCCTTTATGGCCAGCACACTAGATAGACGAAATGGAGAGAAATTTTCTTATGATGACTATCATCGAAGAAGAGAAAGTACTATGTGCCACCTTCATGCTAAAGGGTGACGCAAATCATTGGTGGAAATCTGCTAGGGCTTACTTATTGACCAAGCACGCCCTATTGACTTGGGCTATATATAAAGAAGCTTTCTTTGAGAAGTATTTTCCACGAAGCTTCAGAGATTCTATGGAGAAGGAGTTCCTGAGTTTATATCAGGGATAGATGTCAGTGGATGCATATCAACAGCGTTATGAAGAGCTGTTTTTCTTTACACCCTTAGTATGCAGGAAGAAGACACAAAAACTCGTAGGTTTGTCACGGGACTGAGAGGAAGCATCAGAGAGCATGTTCTGGGCTTGGAAAAGAAGGTATACAATGAAGCTGTCCAAATTGCTCGAGTCATAGAATCGAACCAGAATGAGAGTTATTTCACACAGAACAGGGGTATAAAAAGGCCAGCTGAAAATTCATACAATGGAGGCAATAACAGGACATATAAGCCTTTCCGCCCTCAGAATTTTACTGCTCTGAAAGCCCGAAGTGTTATAACTGCAACCAACCGGGACATATGGCAAGGGAGTGCCCTAAGCCCAAGAAGCAGTTACATCAGGGACGGGTATATGCTGTTAGATCCGAGGATGCTGCCGCATCACCCGATGTGGTCATAGGTATGACTGAAACCTTTTAAGTTGTAATTACATTGTATGAGCATGTAGACTAAGTAAAATAAATCACAGGTATCGTACCGATAAATGGCGTACCCGCCAGAGTACTCTTTGATTCAGGAGCTACTCATTCTTTTATATCTGTGTCATTCGGAAAGAAGATAAATTTATCCATCAAAACATAAGACTACAAATTACTTGTATGGTCACCGATGGGGTTAGAAGTGGAATTAGAGAAAGGTTATGGACCATGTCCAGTTCTCATTGGCGAGAAAACCTTAGATGCAACCTTGATACAACTTGAGATGGCAGACTTTGACGTCATCTTGGGAATGGACTGGTTAGCTCGGCATTCTGCAAACCTATTATGCGCCGAAAAGAAGCTAACATTTAAAGACAAAGAAGGAGCATAATTCAATTTTGCGGGAACCAAAATTTCCCGTAAACGCAAGCTCATACTCTCAGCACTAAAGGCTAAGAAGTGCCTTGAGAAGGGGGCAGTCGGGTATCTAGTATCAGTGGTCGACCTAACCAAGGAAGCACCATGAATGGAAGAAATTGATGTCGTGCGGGACTATCCTGACATATTTCCGGAAGAACTACCAGGATTACCACCCGACCGAGCCACAGAGTTTGTAATAGATCTCGTACCTGGAGCCGCACCAGTATCAAAAGCACCTTACAGAATGGCTCCTACTGAACTGAAAGAACTGAAAGTGCAACTACAGGAACTGCTGGACAAGGGTTATATTCGACCCAGTATATCACCATGGAGAGCACCGGTATTATTCGTAAAGAAGAAGGACGGTAGCGTTCGATTATGCATCGACTATCGGGAGTTAAATAAACTGACAATCAAGAATCGATATCCACTACCTCGGATTGATGACTTGTTCGATCAGTTGCAAGGAGCAAAGGTATTTTCTAAGATCAATCTTTGATCGAGCTATCATCAATTGAAGATTAAAGAGGGTGATATTCCTAAGACAGCTTTCAGGACCAGATATGGACATTATGAGTTCTTGGTCATGTCTTTTAGATTAACAAACGCACCATCAACTTTTATGGAGCTTATGAACCGGGTCTTCCATGATATGTTGGATACGTCGGTTATAGTATTTATTGATGATATATTGGTATACTCCAAGGACGAAGAAACCCATATCAAGAACCTAAACGCCGTCCTACAACGTTTAAGGAAAGAGAAGTTATACGCCAAATTTTCAAAGTGTGAGTTTTGGCTAAGTGAAGTCGCCTTCTTAGGCCATGTAGTATCCGCTGAAGGAATCAAAGTAGACCCCAGCAAGATCGAGGCTATTGTAAAGTAGGAAGCACCAAAGAGCGTTTCAGAAATTAGAAGTTTTTTAGGTCTAGCTGGTTATTATCGGAGGTTCGTAGAAGACTATTCCCGGATTACCGTACCTCTCACCAGTCTGACTAAGAAAGGTGAAAAATTTGTGTGGACGGATAAATGTGAGAAGAGTTTCCAGACATTGAAGACCAGATTGATATCCGCCCCAATTTTGACTATTCTTGTTCCAGGACAGACATTTACCTTATACACGGATGCGTCGGGACTGGGATTAGGATGTGTGCTTATGCAAGGGGAGCAAGTAATTGCTTATGCCTCGAGACAGTTGAAGATACATGAGAAAAATTATCCCACTCATGATTTGGAGTTAGCGGCAGTAGTACATGCTGTCAAGATATGGAGACATTACCTATACGGAGAGAAATTTCAGATTAAGTCGGACCATAAAAGTCTTACTTATTTATTTAATCAGAAGGAGTTGAATATGAGACAAAGAAGATGGCTCGAACTATTGAAAGACTATGATTGTGATATCCAGTATCATCCGGGAAAAGCGAACGTAGTAGCGGATGCGTTAAGCAGAAAGGCAATGATAAAATCGCAAGGAGAGGTTAGCACAACTACAGCAATGTGTACTATCGGAATGGTAATCAATCACAGCAATGAGCAATATGTGATAGACGCAATGGATGAATCAACCAACCAAGGGTTCATTCATCGGTTTTCAAATATGTTTGCCGCTTTGAAGATTATACCAGATATAATGGATGAAGTGAAGACAGCTATTAAATCAGATCCTTATCTGAGAACAGTACAAGATGATATCGAGAAAGGTAGGACTAATCCTGAGTTCACCTTGGACGAAGAGAGAGTACTGAAATACAAAGGAAGAATATGTGTACCTGAAACAGAAAGTATGGACATTAGACACCAACTGATGAAAGAAGCCCATACCACCATCTATTCAATATATCCTGGAAGTACAAAAATGTATCATGATCTAAAGAAACTATATTGGTGGAGGGGAATGAAAGCAGATGTAGCCAAGTTCGTGTCTCAATGCCTAAATTGTCAGAAAGTAAAGGCTGAACAACAAAGACCCGCAGGACTGTTACAGTCGTTACCGGAACCAGCATGGAAATGGGACTGCATCACTATGGACTTCGTCACAAGATTACCACTGACTCCTCGAGTAGTTGACGCAGTTTGGGTGATTGTAGACCGTCTGACTAAAACAGCTCGCTTCATACCGATACGACCTCAATATACACTGGAAAGGTTAGCAAAGCTGTATGTGGATAATATTGTTCGATTATACGGTGTACCAGAGAGCATTGTGTCCGATAGAGATCCACGATTTACTTCCAAGTTTTGGGAGGGATTGCAAAAGGCTATGGGTACAACATTAAAATTCAGTACTGCATTCCACCCACAGACAGACGGACAGTCAGAGCGTACAATCCAGATTCTAAAAGATATGCTACGAGCATGTGTAATTGATTTCAAAGGATCATGGGATGAAAGATTACCACTGATCGAGTTCGCTTATAACAATAGCTATCAGGATACTATACAGATGTCACCTTATGAAGCACTGTACGACAGGAAGTGTCGAACTCCTTTGTTTTGGAATGAAGTTGGAGAACGTAGTATTGTGGGACCGGAATTTGTTGAAGAGACTTGCCGAGTGGTTAAAATTATCAAGGAAAGCGTGAGAACGGCTCAGAACCGCCAGAAGCAATACCCAGATACTCGACGCAGAGATCTGGAGTTCGATGTAGGTGATAAAGTATTTTTGAAGGTATCGCCTATGCGAGGATTGAAAAGGTTCGGACAAAAGGGGAAACTAAGTCCAAGATATGTCGGGCCGTATGAAATTTTAGCTAAGCGTGGGAAAGTGGATTATCAGTTAGCACTACCACCATCTATGTCAAGTGTGCATGACATATTTCACATTTCCCTATTGAAGAAGTATGTTAAGGATCCAACGCATTTTTTGACAGTAAATTTGTCGGGATTGACTGAAGATTTGACATTTGAAGTAACACCAACAGAAATCATCAGCTGAAAGGTTCAACGTCTACGCAACCGAGATATCTATTATGTTAAGGTCACATGGAAAAGTAGAGACATGGAAGAAATTACATGGGAAGAAGAAAATGCTATGCGAAAGCAATACCCTCACTTATTTGATTCAGAAGGTACGTACAATTTCGAGGACGAAATTTTTATAAGTAGGGGGGAGTTGTAAGACCCGTGTCAATCTAACCCGGTCTTACCACCTTGAACCAGGTTTACCCATCATGGTCGAATCAAATAGACCAAGGGCGTGAAGGAGATCGAGATCCCAGGTATCAAATCGACCCAAAAATACTTAATTTAAGGGGAGGGTCGCATACCCAGCCAAGGAGGGTCGGACCCCCCAAAACAGAAAGTCAGACCCTCAGTTTTGAAGGGATGGTCGGACAACTTAGAAACCTAGGGTCGACGGTATTATCGACCCTCAGTTGTCACCGAAACTGAAATTAGGAAATTTCCTAATTTTCGATTGGGATTCTTTCCTAATGTCAAAGGGACTTATTTTAGGATATTCCTACTCTATTTAAAGGACGTCCCTAAGCCTCTTTCACTCCTTTTACAATCCTAATTGAATTGAGAGAAAGAGAAGAGAAGGAAAAGAAGAAGAAGAAAAGCAAGGAAGAGAATTTAGCCAAAAGAGAAGAGTTGCAGAGAAGGAGTATTCTTCTCAGGTATGAATACTAATTCCATGAGTTTCTACAGACCTTAGGATAGATATTGATGAGAGTGTGATCTTGAAGAAACCCAAACCATCAACCCATGGTTAGGTTTCATGGAAAACCATAGGAGAATGCATGAAAGCTATTTGGGTGGATGATTCATGGTTCCAGACCATGGAATGATTGTTGAATAGAATGTAGGAGCAAGCCATAGGATTCCAAGCACGAAGAATGAACTAAAAAGAGGAAAATTGACCAAAGTACACCGAGGGTCGCACCGAGGGTCGATGACCATCCGACCCTAGGTGATCCTGAGTATCGACCCTCAGTGTTCGGAAAGTTTAGATTTTGGGGAGGGTCACACCCAGGGTCGATCAGGACTCCGACCCTACCTCCAACCCTCAGTTAACAGAATAGTTTTTAAATTCAGAATTAATTCTAATTAAATTCTATCGACTCTGTTAGGTCTTCTAGCAATACAATAACAATATAAAGGTGATTATAAAGCTTGGAAAAGTATCTATTAGCAAGCTAAGGTGAGGAAACGGAACTCCAAACTAATTGGTTAATAACAAACTGTTTTCTCTTTTCTTGAGTCCAACGCCATGCTTGATTCTATGCGAATATGTTTGTAATGTGCATACAACATGTCATCCAATATTTCTATTATTTGTTCATGTATATTTGCTTTATTGTTTATAACATGATGATGATGATGATGATAGGAATAGGCATGTGATTGTATGTGTGTGGTTGGTGTACTTGATGCGAGCGAGTATCAGGGGAGGTGTGATGAGAACGTCAATAAACGTTAACCTTTGGCGGGTCTCAACACTTTATCTCTATCTCTAACTCAAGTCTTGTGCATTAGCATCATCGTATCGCCATTACTTTAGCAGAACTATTATGTCGTAGAGTATCAGGGGAGGTGGTCTCGGTCCTTGTAGTCTCTGAATCTACCGGGGGGCCTTAGCTCTATCTATATGGACATTCTGAGGGATGCTGGGGTGAGGCCTTGGATACACTATTTGGCATTAGGATTGGTTAGTTGCGAGCCCAGTTTGCAAGCCCTCGCCAGCAGGGGTTTACATGTTGGTATGGCACTATATAGCAATAAACGTTAACCTTTGTTATATAATGTTCATGATTAGGGTGGATGGGAACGACGATAAACGTTAACCTTCGGGTGGACTTCCACACCCTGTGTATAGAGGCGGAGTCAATAAACGTTAACCTTTGACCACCCAACCTTTCTATTGCGCATTGCAAACTATAAACCAGACCAAATATATGAATTGATTGCATGCATATGTAATGTTGCATTGTTTTGTCTACTCACTGAGTCGTGATGTGTGCTCACCCCTCGACGTCGAATATTTTTAGTTGATGATGCAGGTTTCACAGTTGAAGATTATATGAATGCTCCAGCGTTCGGAAACGTAGCAGCGATGGAGGTTGAAGCTGAAGTGGATACACATGACTCCTCTTGCGAGTGCAACTCATGTGTATTCAATTAGATATTTTCTTAGGTTTCTTTACTTGGATTTGTTATGGACATGTATTTGATATTTACTTATGTCTCAGTTGATACAGAATAATTTTTCTATTTAAATATTAATATCACAGTAGATTCTCAGTTCATTTTATTATAAGACTTCCCCTATTGTGTATTTACTCTGATTATGATTATGATTATGATTATGGATGTATGGGGATTCAGATAACATGGATATAGCCTACTCGAGATCCTGGTTGAACCGTTGGTTTATTAGCGGTTCATCACACCATTCTGAATAGTGCGGAATTGGGGTGTGACACATGACATGCGTTTCCTTGTCCTTGTAGTAGACCAATATATCATCAATAAACACAATGATCGACGTATCCAACATATCATGGAATACCCGATTCATGAGTTCCATAAAAGTTGCGGGTGCGTTATCAATCCAAAAGACATGACTAAAAATTCATAATGTCCATATCTTGTTTTGAATGCTGTCTTTGGAATATCACCGTCCTTAATCTTCAACTGATGGTATCCTGACCGAAGATCGATCTTGGAGAACACTTTGGCACCTTGCAACTGATCGAACAAGTCATCGATCCGAGGCAACGGGTACCGATTCTTGATTGTCAGCTTATTCAATTCCCGGTAGTCTATACACAGTCGAACGTTATCGTCCTTCTTCTTTACGAATAATATTGGTGCTCCCCATGGTGATATGTTAGGTCTGATATAACCTTTGTCCAATAATTCCTATAACCTTTGTCCAGTAATTCCTGTAATTGTATTTTTAATTCCTTCAATTTAGTAGGAGTCATTCTATAGGGTGCTTTAGATACTGGTGCGGCTCCAGGTATCAGCTCTATAACGAACTCTATCACTCGGTCGGGTGGTAGTCCAGGTAGTTCTTTAGAAAATACATCTGAAAAGTCACGCACAACATCAATATTCTCCATTCGTGGTGCTTCCTTGGTGAGGTCAACCACTGATACTAGATACCCAACTTCTCCTTTCTCGAGGCATTTTCTAGCCTTTAATTCAGAGAGGATGAATTTTCGTTTACGAGAAAGTTTGGTTCCCGCAAAACTAAACTTTGCTCCTTCTTTGTCTTTAAATGTCAGCTTCTTTTCTGCACATAATAGGTTTGTAGAATGCCAAGCTAACCAGTCCATTCCCAAGATGACGTCAAAGTCTGCCATCTCAAATTGAATCAAGGTTGCATCCAAAGTCTTCTCGTCAATAAGAACTAGACATGGCCCATAACCTTTTTCTAATGTCATTTCTAATCCCATAGGCGATCGTACAAGCAGTTTGCAGTCTAAAGATTTGAGGGATAGATTCAGCTTCTTTCCAAATGACACAGATATAAAAGAATAAGTAGCTCCAGAACAAAGAGTACTCTAGCGGGTATGCCATTATTAGGTACGATACCAGTGATTTGTTTTAATTTAGTCTACATGCTCATACAATGTAACACAAAATGAAAGGTTCAGGTCATACCTGTGACCACATCAGGCGATGCGACAGCATCCTCAGATGTAACAGCATAAACATTTCCTTGTTGTAGCTGTTTCTTGGGCTTAGGACACTCCCTTAAATAATGTCATACTTGGTTGCAGTTAAAGCATTTTACTCCTTCGTTGTTTTGCTTTTGTTGCAGTTGAGCTGCTAGAGTAGTCTTGGCTGTAGCATTGAAGCCTTGAGTATGGAAGGGTTTAAATGTCTTTGTATTCCCTCCGTTATAAAAATTCTCATTTGGCCTCTTGATATCTCTATTCTGAGCAAAATAGCTCTCTTTCTGGCTCGACTCTATTACTCGAGCAATCTGTACTGCTTCATTGTAGACTTTCTTCTCCAGACCCAGAACATGCTCACGGATGCTTCCCCTGAGTCCCATGACGAACCTTCGGGTCTTTGTGTTTTCCTCCTGCATGCTGGCAGGTGCAAAGAAAAATAACTCCTCATAACGCTGTTGGTATGCATCCACAGTCATCTGGCCCTGATATAGACTCAGGAACTCTCTCTCTATAGAATCTCTGAAACTTCTGGGGAAGTACTTCTCAAAGAATGCCTCTTTATAAATAGCCCAGGTCAATTGGGCATGCTTTGTTAACAGATAAGTCCGTGTGGACTTCCACTGGTGTGCATTGCCTTTCAAAGATAAAGGTTGCACCACGCATTTTCTCCTCCTCATTTACTGTCATCATCATAAAATTTATTTCCATTTCATCGATCCAGTGTGCTGGCCACAAAGGATCTGCTGGCTTACCATTATATTCTTTGGGCTTCATCTTCAGAAAATGCTCGATCAGTCGGGAGTGGTCCAGTTGATACGGAGCATAGGCCCCATACATAGGTGGTTGATACTGGTAGCTGCCTTGAGCTACCTCAGGATTCTGCACTTGAGCCTGCATGACTAGTGTTTGAGGTACGTGGGGTACTATGTTGCTTTCCCCCGATATTATGCTAGCCTGCCCTACTGGCATAGGTGTCATATGGGCAGCTGGAAAAGCCATTCCTATAGCAGCTTGCATATTGGCTTGCACTTCTTCGTATTAGGCCTGCAGCTTGTTGTGCCGAGTTCATTATCCGCCAGATCCAGATCTGTAGGTGGGGCTGGCAAGTTTGTAAGATTTTCTTGGCCACTAGCCACTGGCGGTGCCATATTCAGATTCTCTTATACCTCAGGATTTACATGGCTGTCTTCCTCCACAGGTGATGGTGGTGAAATTGGGTTACAGCCTTGTCTGGTCACTCTACGCCCAGCCATTTCCTATCCTGGTGGTGGTAGTGTCTGAAAAACAGTCATAGAACATGTGAGGCAATCATTATAAGTTGTTCCCAACTCAAAATCCAACTAATCAATATAAATTTCCAATTTTTCAGACCATTTAGTGAAAGTACTGAATTTTCCATCGTAGGGTCGATGGTAGGGTCGGTCCTTATGCGACCCTAGGGTATGTGACCCTGAGAACATTGTCAGCTCACCGGGAGCCTAGGGTCGATCGTGGGGTCGGTATATGTCCGACCCATGATTCTCTGTCAGATCACCAAGAGCCTAGGGTCGATTGTAGGGTCTGTCGTAGGGTCGCACATTTTGGTCGAATTTTACAACCCTACGATCCAAAATTAGGTTTTTTAAGCCCGATTTTGGATTCATTTCCCATTCTTTCTCCCTTCTTCCAACTCACCTCGCTTCCCCTGAGTTGCTACAGTATCGACCCCTAGGGTTTGGTGATTGTTTCTTTTCATTCACGACTCCCACTCCTTCTCTTCGGGTAAGCTCTCT